>JBBIGB010000039.1:21491807-21502138 GCA_037577075.1 Alestopetersius hilgendorfi
AAAAGGGAAACAAGGGGGGGGGGGGGGGTGAGAGAGAGAGAGTGAAAGAGAGAAAGTAGAAGAGAGAGAAATGGGCAGAAGGAAAAGAGGGTGTGTGCAAAAACGGAGACGGAGAGAGAGAAAAAGAGAAAAGAAAATGGAGTGAGTGTGAGGGGAAGAAGAGAGAGAAAAGAAGGTAAGGAAGAGGGGAGAGAGTCAGAGAGCGAGACTGTGAGAGAGAGGAAAGAGGGATAAGGGGAGAGTGAGGAAGAGTGAAGTGTGTGCAAGAGAGAAAGACAGAAAAGGGACTGAGAGAGAGAAAAAAGAAATAAAATGGAGCGAGAGAGTGTGACGGAAAGAAGAGAGGGAAAATAAAAAGGAAAGGAAGGAGAGAGAGAGCAAGAGAGCGAGAGAGCAAGAGACTAATAAGCTGCATGGCCGTCTCGCTCTGGGAGCCACTTCAAAGGAGGCCCATGCGGAACAGCAAACATGCGTCGTCTGATCACCCCTGCTCTCTCGCCCTTATTCTCCCTCTCACATTCTCACTCCTTTCTTCCCCCTCAAACCCAAAGGAGTCGCTACACGTCATCCTCGTGACGTAAGGTCAAGGCCGGCTGGGAGAGGAAGCCCTGTGGTTCTGCTTTAAAACCCAAAAACTCTGCAGAAAAATAACCACCTCCTGTAATTGCTGGAGTTACTGAGCTCGGCTGTCCACCACTGGACCGTGTGTGTTTGTGTTTCCCAGGCTGCCGTTATTCTCCTCACGCCTCGATCCTATGGGGAGTGGCGTCCTGAGGGAGACGGCCCTGAGGGATCGGGGCAGCGGAGTCACATCAGTGATGGATGTCTATTTCAGTTTGGGACAGATCACATGTCAGAGAGAAAATGGGGGGCATGTGTTCTAACACACGCTTTCTAATAAATATTTATGACTTTTATTCAACTCGGTTGTTGGCGCTGCATCTTCTCTGAGGCCAACTGAAGAATTCTGACACGTCCCAGTCCTAGTGTGCTTGTATACAGGTACCGACTGGATTAAGATGGACAGTATTGATTGTATAAAGGTTTGTGGTTGAGTCTCCTGAGCGATGTATAGGGAGAAGGAGCAGAGGGGTGAGTTGCGTTAAGAGTGTATAGGGGAGAGAGTGTCTGAGTATTGTGAATTCTGCTCACTCTGCAGGTCACAGCAGGCACAAAGCGCGATTATTACATTATAATATTACATATTAGAGCTGCACAATATGGGTAAAATATCAGCATTTGAGTATCCTGAAGAGAGATGTCAGTTGGTGGAGTAGCAGTGAGGAGAGCATTGCATTAACACACATGGCCACATCAGACCACATCAGGAGTTGAACGTGGTGGAAGGGGGTGGGGGGGCTTGACAGACAGACAAACAGCCATGCAGAGAACAGACAGTCAGAGGTTAGTGTACATCCTTAAGAACAGCTGTAACTTTGGGTACGGTCATGGTCACGGCCAATGAGTTCGATTAACCTCCATCATCAGAACACAAATTGCCGCCAGATCAACGCGGAACATGCGGGTCAAACCCGGGTCGGGGAAAACAGAACTATGGGAGACAAAGCAAAGCAGCATAATTCATCGTAATTAAACAGCTCGCAGTGCGTTAGGCCAAATTTGGGAGGCAATTATCAGGCACGCTTTCATTATAGTGCAAATTGAATGTTGAGGTGGCTGACGGACGCTACAACAGACGACCTAACCAGCCGTTTCACACTGATCAATTACGCAGCTTCACTAATCTTTCTGTGATTAGCCCCTGATCGATCATGGGACAGGCACACGCATTTAGAAAATCAAAGTTTGTCTTCCAGTATAGAAGGTTTCTAACCATCAGAAGATCACAGCATGTTCAGTTCTTCACAAAAAAGAAAAAGCAAAAGTGTAGGGGACCAAGAGGACACCCCTGAGGAACCCCCCAAAAGGGTGCAATAATTCATGCAATTAATCACACCATGATACACTTTTCTGATATGATCGGTGTTCAATGTTCCTAGAACACTAAACAACTGTACGGACGATAAACAATTACAGAAACAACAATAACCAGTGTATAGAAACCGCACTGTAACGTTAAACTGGATGTCAATTCACTGCGATATCTTTACATTTTCACAAATTACTGTTCCTACTCCAACACTTTGCGGAAACATTTTATAAAATGGATCTTTTTTGCTAATTTCAAGATTTAAAAATATCTGTGCTTAGTTTCTGTATTGTTTTAACAGAAGTGGTACTACTGCTTTCCAAGAGCATTCCGTCTAGTCCAGCTTTCAAGTATGGTGACGCCACAATTTTTTATTTACTTATTTCCTTCCATGTTGCTCGTCCTCGAGGTCCAGGCCACACTTTCATCAGTGAACACTTCACTGCAGACACGAGACGAGCCAGCAAGTAAACCGGAGAAGGGAGACCGGAGATAGGAAAACTGAGCACAACAAAGCCAAGTTGCCTAAAAACCTTTTCAGGGTCACTGCTGTGTTTCATGTTCCTGACGGGGAAGCAGCAAAAGCTTTGTGATCCTCGGTGCCTCCACAGCCACTTCAGCTTCTCCCCACCAGCTCCCTTGATATTCCCTCGCATTCCTCAAATGCTCGGCGAGCTACGCTAGGCCTAATTAAGAGAAATCACACGGTTAGTAAGGGGTGAGGAGGAGTGGAGCAGGCGCCTGCATGCAGTCTCCAGGCCGTATGTGGGAGCTGACAGTAGAAAAGCAAAAGGGGGGGGGGGGGGGCATCAGAGAAATGAATGGCCCGACTCGATTCGAACCGGGCCATTCATTACTGTTATTGTTTTTCCTCATCCACAGTTATCGTAACAAGAAAAATGTTGCTGGCTTGGAGTACAAAGCTTTATTACAACTCGGTAATGACCTGGTCAGACACTGACACACTACACGCAATGCTCAAGACATCCACACATCTCGTGTTTCAAGAACAATGAAATAGAGCCAGATAAGACATCCATGTGTAGGGAAACATGACAAACGACCAACACTGCTACTGTTAACACCTTTAATGCATTCTCTTAGTTTGACCTATCAAACCATTTCTGGTAGTGCAGGCTGAAGCCCAGCTGCTCAGGGGGCGTTTCAATACAATCAGCAGCTCCAGCCGTTTCAGGACAACGCAGTACAAGCCGTACGACAGACTACAATCACATAAGTAGGAACCACTGACTGAATATATATCAAACAATTGGAGTTCTTACTGCCTATATTAAACATATATAAACTATCTGATATATGCACAGTGTATGATATATACACACTTACAGATCCTAAATATGATATTTACACCCAGTCTGTATAAACGATATACACTGTGACCATAAAAGATATATATGACCATCATACACATAGAGATAGGTAGCTATTTATGCAGACTTTAATTTACATGATACTCTGTATATATATGACCCATACACTCACTATTCTGAGTGCTTTCGCTCAGAGGGTCATGTGAACCTTGCATTCTTTCAACGAAGATGTTACTGAATTACTGCAACTAATGTCCACCCATACCTCATACATCTCTCTTTAGGTTCTAATGTGAGCAAGCAATGCAAATTAGAACACAGAACAATAATTCAAATGAGCTCAGTTCCTCCTGATTGCCTTGCCAGTCCTCGCTTTAATGCAGTATCTGAAGAAAGACAAGCAGCAAAAACAAATACACGATCCTGCCCTCCTAATCTGGACTATGAGAATGCACCAGCGCACTTAAACTCGAACACACGCCGCTCACTCTAAATGCATTAAGGGCACGGAGCTCGTTGGGAACAAAAGATGCATTATTTCCAACCAAACAAACCGAGGCATCTGATTTACAGCTGCATCTGCTCTCCCGGAATTTGCATGTCTACAGAGGGGGGGGGGGTTTCTAAAGCCAGGTCCTGTTTATACGGTAGAGTAGGTTAATTAATTATGGTTCAGAATAATAACCGAACATCAACAGAGCCCAGATTGAGGGAATGAATGAGGTGCATGTTGTCCGGGACGGTGGTAGGCGGGCGTTTGGACAGACGCGTGATTGTTAGGAGTATTGTCGCAAGACCTAACCCCAATGGAAATCGGCATCGATGGCATCCAGTGAACATTAATGTACGAGGAAGACGATAATCCCGTCTTTGTGTTGAGACATGGTGTGTGTAAAGGAGAAAAATGGGGCACGTGCCCACGCCAAAGGGCTTGAAGGCAACTCTTCCATGTAGACGTCACCGGCGTCACCCAGACGCCCACGAATCCCTGCTGCTCTGCCCTTGCATCCCGTCTGAGACGCGCTCTGCGGTCACAGCATTCCTCCAGCCCACCTTCGCACCTTCACGCCCCCACATCCATCCACTGGTTCGGTTTGAACCCGCCTGATAAGGCGAGGCGCTTCAGACAGCAGCGACAGGGATCACAGGATGTTGAAGAATTGTCACAGGTCGAGGTGAAACACCACAACCACAAGACTCCGTGCAGCTCGGATGCAATGGCGCGGCGTGGGCCGCATGCCAGATGAAGCGAAAGCCAGCGCCGCTTCCCCACACGGCGCCTTCAGATCTCTGCACGACATCTCCATCTCGTTCTCTGAAACAGAGGCCTATCAGCTCCACAGACATCAATCCCTGCAACCTGACGCGCGATTTTGTACGGCCGTGCCCCCCCCCCACGTGCACCCCCCCCCCCACCTCCGCACTAGATCAATATCTGACGACGCGCAAGCTGTCAAGGTTCAGAGAACAAGACTCCAGCAAAGCACGGATTAAAGTCAGCCTTTAGCACCGACAGTAAATATTGATCCGCCTCGTTCTTTTTTTTTCCAGGTGAGAGATTTATTTTTGTTTTATCTACTGACAATTCTCTGACAGGCCTTTCTTCGCCTAAGCAGCAGGAGCGACCCATTTAGAAACTTTAAAATCCCGCTCTTAACGGCCGAGAGCGGCGGCTCGTTTACAAGGTGACCTGCCGAGTTTGGCGGGCTTCTGCTTTACCTGCAGCACCGCTTCAGAGAGCCCGACCCCTCTGCGGGAATCAAAAAGAACCCGTTTTTTACATTTATTTAGGCACTCGCTTTCAGAGGACGACTTCACAAAACGGCGCAGCAGTCTTTCAGCGCCGGGCCTTCTCCCTCGAGTCCCTTTCTCCTTCAAGTTGCCAACAGCAGGCTTTCTATGGAAACAGAACATCTGACAAGTACAGGCGGCCCAAAGAGAACATAACTGGAGAACAGCGGGAGCTCTTTGCAATTCCGTAACAACTCAACCAACAGAAACGCTCTGAAATAACTTCAGCAGTGAAGAATGTTTTTGCCGTTCCCTGAAAAGTTACCCCTCATTAAGGGGCTCCGATGATATATAGTTAAAGGTGGGAGGGTGGGGCATGAGGGGGCAGCGATGATGTATAGTTAAGGGTGGGGGTTCAAGAGGCTGGGGGTAATCCGGCAAAATATTTCATCCTGGAACGGAAAGGATATTGAGATTTGAGATAGGATCAATGGGAAGCGAACTGTTTCACGAATGATAAGCTACAGACGGTGGGGGGGGAGAAAGAGAGAAAGAGAAGAATCACGGCTCTCATCTCAGAATTAATGTCTACACCCTGCTGGGAATGCAATCTGGGCCTCTAAAAAGGAGATTAGGAGGGGAACGCGGAGATACCAGCCGTACGCGGGGAGCGCAAGAAGCCGGACTCCCGGGATTAATAGCCTCCAGATGTTGTATGGGAGCGAGAAAGCGCAGGGGTCACTCCCTGCGGACGGTGGACAGCGCGGCGTGATGGATGACGCGGAGCGGTCAACTTTACAGAGAGCGCGGCGTAAACAATAAAGCCGATTCGGGCGGGGAACAATAACGTGAAATGCGGCGGGGGTAGTTTCTCATGGCAGATGCTTTTTTTAGATTCCCATCGCATGCCTCAGACAACTGCTCGGCTGGCTAATTATGCCTGCCAATGTGCCGGCGGGTCTGCGTGAGTAAGAACGGCTGTAAAGGAGAAAAAAGAAAAAAAAAAAGAAATAAACAAACCAATTTTCCATGTGTCCGACTTGGATTGGGGGCGGAAAGGACCAGAAGTGAATTGTAGTATTACGCCATAAAATAAACAGAAAACACAAGAACTATCTCAAATAAAAGTGATCCGAAAGTTCCATCAGGTCCCACTGATGAAATTAATAAACAAGTTTTACCGTGTTGTTTATCGCTCAAGCTTTAAGAGAACAATAATAAATAAATATACCCAGAGTCTTTTCAAAACGAACAACAGTCCACACAGTTTATGGAGTCTCCTTAAAAATGACTTAAAATTGAATGCACACATTTCTGAAATTCCATGTACAAATTCAGACGCACAGATCAGACACAAACTGATTTTGCAACAGTCTGCAACATGCAAATGAGGCTTTAACCAATCACAGTGCTTTTGACAGGGCAACCAATCACAGCTCCAGGTGAGTTACTGGGTGTTCTGATGAATCGAGGTCCTCATGTAACTCAAACATCTCATTTTTAACCATTAAAGGTGCACGAATGGGCGGGACTAAACCGCTGTAGCCAGAATAAGAATGAAATGTGTTGGTTTTGTGACATCACAAAAACGAGCTTATTTTCCATACATGTATGGACTGTATGGACAGGAGAGTAAATGTACCATATGAAACAATACCCACAGATTTTAAGCCTTTTTTCAGTCCAGAAAAGTGAAGATATGGGCCCTTTACTATATAATGAAAGGCATCATAATCACAATACGCAGCTGTAAAATCACAATACATGATATTTTCTCCATATTGTGCTGCTCTGGTATATCATGTTATAATAAAAACAATTAAATAAGACACTTAATGTCATGTTATTATAGTATTATCTTGTAAAATGATACATTATTGAACTGATACAGTTTTAAAGGTCAAATTTAATGGTAAAGTACCAGTAACTGGAACAACCCTGTAGTGGAGTAGTGTGGAGAAAAAAAAAAAAAACAGCACACCGGCAATGAAGCACAGTACGGCCTGGCGTGCATTAATAAAAGCACTCAGCCGGACGTGACAGATAGGGGTGTTCGGGGCCATGCAGGGGGGCTGCTGTCTGTTGACCCCCGCTGTGGCTGTGCGAAGCTCTCGCTGGGTGGACAGTCGAAGCCATTTGTCTTGGTGGTTTGGTGCATACCTGTTTGATCGCTCCAGAATTAAAAGTCTTTTTTAACCCCTCCTCCCCGCCGCAGTGTAATTCGAGAGGATCCCACTGGTCCAGCCACATGCTGTGCTCTGCTTCAAAAAACTTCAAAGAAATCAATAAACAAAGTGCACTGAACTATTATGGGACCATTTGAAAGAGTCCAATTTCATTTAGCTGCTGCTTTGTTTGAAATAAAAGAGTACATAAACACTGTTAAGGTTTCAAAAAGTGCAATTCTCTCCAGCCCAGCCGCAAAAACCGCCCATCTTTAAGTCACTGGCTTTGTGATGTCATAAAAACCAAAACATGTGCTCAGCTGGCAGCAATGAGCCCCACTTACTTATGAAGAGTGCTTCAGGCCAAACTCACTTTGGAAGGAGGCATAATCAGCCAATCAGAACACAGCTTATTTACATGCACCAGCAGTCTAAACAGAACGGTGCTGGCTGAAAGTCAAATTGAGGTTTTTTGGGTTTTTTTTACTGATCCCAGATCAGTTAAGACATGTCTGGGGTCTAAATGTTGCTGCAGCTACGAGGCTAATGTTTCTAGAAGCCAATAGTCACCCAAATCTTTTTCCTCTAGAATCACTCAAACTACTTGTGGGTGTGGTTTAGGACGCACCTGTCAGATTCATCTGTATTTATGACTGTCTTTACCACAAAAACTGATCCTAGAGCAGCATCCGACACGCTTCGTGAAAACAGACCCTGTTGTGGCGAAATGCTGAAGTTTAGTTCATTTTTACGGCTCACAATAAGTCGCATTGTATCCTAAACCACGTCCGCAAGTCTGATCCACTGGTACATTTCATCCCCACCCATCCATACAGTCCATATATGGAAAATAAGCTCGAAACACAGCCTGTCTTTAAACAATAGCTTTTGTGATGTCACAAAACTAACACATTTGAATATCTCTTTATTCTGGCTCCTGCAATTTTACGCCACACATTCATGCAACGAAACACTTTTAATGGGTCAAAAGTAGACTTTTGTTGGAAGACCTCGATTCATCAGAAACCCCAGTGACTCACCTGGAGCTGTGATTGGCCACCCTGTCAGAAACACTGGGATTGGTTAGAGGCTCATTTGCATATTGGAGGCTTTTTGCAGACGATATTCTGTGCAGTCCTAATCACTACAGGCCATTAATAAATTAAATTGTTATCTATCAGGGCTTTTTTTCCCCAAAGTATCGACTCCTACAACACTAAAAACGCCTCCAGACTGCGAGGGGTGGCCTTTCGCTGGCAGCTGTTCCGCCGTCAGTCTTTTTGAAGTTCTGGCTGGGCTGATCCCGTAAGCCGCGGCCGCCCTGTGTGGCCCGCTCTGATGAAAGCAAAAGCTACAGAAAGTCTTTTGTCTCGTCTTTCTGGAGCGCCTCACCTCTCATTAGGTTAATAATGCATAAATCGTGCGGCGCTGGAGAGCGCAGCGGAGGGCTTTAAGTATTTATAATGAACAGAATGTCAGCGGAGCCTCGTTAACCAGTCACCACTTTCCCTGCCCCGCCGTCCGCGTTTACTTATTTATTCACGCGGGAGGCCAGGCCGGACCGGGGAGGGAGAACGGCTCCGCTGGTGCTCCGTTCAGGATAACGGATTAGGACTGATGGGCAAAAGCCAAGCTGGTGCTTCAGAGTACTGTGCAGAAGTCTCGACACCCCACCCATGTCTTCACATTTTGCTAAATATGAACTTTCCTAGCCCCGCCTACTCAAGTGTGTTCAGGCCGAATAAAACAGGGCAGCCAATCAGAACGGCTCATGTATATGGTTTGATCTAATAGGAGTGGCGTTTGCTAATAAAAATTTCCACACTTTTTTAACTGACCACCCAAGACATGTTTGCAGTTTAAATGTTGCTTCTTTTTAAAACGATCACTTTGTAATGTTTATAAAGTAAATCGCTTAACTATAACTTATTCGGTAAAGACAAAAAGATAAGAACGACTGTGACATGAGATTTCTTTTTTTGTATTTTAAAGGCTGCACGATATGTGGCCTGTTAATCGATATCACGATATCAGTCACTTTAAAGAAATAAATCAATAAACAAATAAATAAAGCACCAGACATTTCTCTATTTATACCGTCATACTAAATTTGATCAATATTGCACACACTCCAATGAATAAAATCAGATATAGCGATATTGAAAAAATGCTGTAATATAGTCTAAGCAGTAGGTTCAGCACCACATCACTAATAAACGAACCTCAGGACAAACCTCATCCTGATATTTAGAAAACATTGCGATACAAAAATTTGATCAGTATCGTTCAGTACTATGTTCGTTCAAAAACCAATACAGTAAAACATCAATAACAGAGAGATTTGAAAAATACTGATCCCAAATTTGATCCATATTGTCCACCAATACACCCATTCAAAAATAAACAACCACCGCACTGCTAACCACCCGCCATCCTGCAACAAGCCCCCGACCCCCCCCAGGACGAAATCACACGCTAACATGCACAGAGCAACACGCAACCTCCCAACAACACACCATTGTGTGCATCTTTGTTTCCACAACAAGAGCAACATGAGCGGGGGCTTTTCAGAGCAGGGGGCCGGGGGGGCACCTGGGGTGGTGGTGGTTGGGTGGGGGTCTGGGGAGGGACGCTGGGTAATTGATGGAATTCCAGTGAACTCCATTCACCCCCCGCCCGGAGTCTCCCTTTCTATGCAATTGCGCGCCGTCACTCTGTCCGAGACAATGGCTGATCTGTGCAGTTCTGATTCCAGAACCGAGACGGTGGGACGGCTTTCAGACAGGACGACCCGCCGCACTCAGAGTACACCGAAGATTTTTTAAAGCCCTGTAATAGCACACAGCCATTCTTTTACACTATTTTAGTTACAGAAGTGTGGAACCATCCGGGGATTACACAAAAATGATACACTGCTCTTTCGCAAGAAATCTTTAGAAATACATATAACTGACATGCAGTGTTGGGCAAGTTACTTAGAAATGTAGTAAGCTAAGCTACAGCAACATGGTAAAAGTAGTTCACTACATCTAAGCTATTTTTTTTTAATTGAACCAACTTCAAATCAATGCTACTTTAGTGAAAACACATTTTTCTCCATTGTCTCAGTCAGCGTCATGAACTTCTCTAGGTAACCACGGCGACTCCCCCCTCGGGATCAGTTCCTCTCCGTCC
>JBBIGB010000039.1:21630201-21642957 GCA_037577075.1 Alestopetersius hilgendorfi
TGTTATTGCGAGGCCCGATACTACAGGTGTCCTAATTGGGTCCCGGTGGGCCGTAGTTGAACTCAGTGATTTCCCTAAAGAACCTGGTATGGAGATCAGTTAAGCAGGGAAATCAAATTACTGTTGGCTGAGCTGTGTTAGGTTCCCGTCATGCCATATAAGGGACTCTTTTACGTTGTTATTGTCGCAATGATGTTGATGAAATCTGCACATTGTCATCAGCTAAAACTCTTCCTTCTTCATGACACACAAAACCCCCCTTTTTGTCCATTCATACACTACTCATTCACTATGCAAAGCATAATCTGTTTTGACTGCTCCAGCTGTGGTTAATAAACAAAGAATGGTTTGGTGTCTGAAATTTGACTATTTCGCTTTTATGAATTTTATGTTCACCAATCAGGAGCTCGCCTACAAGCATTACGAGTTATTAAAAAAAAAAACACAGATGTGCTGATTTTACTTGTATTTCCACCTTTTTTATTCCTCCATAGTCATCCACCCGTACATTGTAATCATGGGGATCTAAGTTTCCGTGATCACATTAAAGCTGTTACTAAAGATCATAGCTATGGTGCGAGGTTTTGTTTCAGAGGAACATCTGGAAAAGGCAGGGTTGAATATTGCAGCCCTCTCTATTAGACAACTTATTCAAAAAAAAGCGTAATATTTTGCTTTGCCAGATTTTGTCATACTTTTAATGAAGTCCTGAGGAACATCTGTCCAGGCTTGCTGAAGGACTTTTACAGACTCTCAGATTTCCATGTAGGGCTGGGCGATTTGGCCTAAAATCAAAATCTCGATTAATTGAACATTATAACTCGATTATGATTAATGAACGATTATTTTATTTATTTATATTTTTGCCCTCATAGTTCACTGACGAGTTTTGTACAGTAAATATGCTCACATATTACAATTGAGAGATTTTTGAATGAAGGGTGCATTACTTGATTTTAAGATAATTGAAGGAAACACACACACTATCTACTATCTATATTTTTAAAGGGAAAGTAATCGAAATAATCAACCTGGAAAAATGTGATCGATTATAGGTTCTGAATCTCGATTTTGATTACTTTTCGATTAATCGCCCAGCCCTAGTTCCATTTACCTGTTTTTTATTTGTTAAGCCACACAGTGACATATGTATGAATCATTCAAGCATAACAAAGCACATCTAACGTCAGTGAAGAAACAGGAGATGATGATTCCAGATGATCAGGCGGTGATCAGTATACTGGTGGTTGGAGCTCCTTTATTTCAGCCCCCTTGTATCTTTAGGCCAGTGGTGTCGAACCCCAGTGTCCAGCACAGTATGATGGTTCTCCTCCTGAAACACATTTGTTTTTAGATTCATTCACTCATCCATTTTCTGTAACCGCTTCTTTCACACTAGTGTTGCAGGTATCGGAGCCTTTCCCCGGGGTCGATGGGTTTCTCATACTTTTAATGAAGTCCTGAGGAACATCTGTCCAGGCTTCCTGAATATGTATTCAAGCATAACAACGCACATCTAACTTCAGTGAAGAAACAGGAGCAGGTGATCAGGCGGTGATCAGTATACTGGTGGTGGAACTCCTATATTTCAGTCCACTTGTATCTTTACACCAGTCCTGGAGAGCCGGTGTTCAGCACAGTTTGACGGTTCTCCTCCTCATACACATTCACTAAACCTGACAATTAACTGTGGAGGTGAACCAGGTGTTTCTGAGCAGGGAGATCACCAAAACGTGTTGGACCACCGCCCTCCAGGACTGGAGTTCCACACCCCTGCTTTAGGCACTTTGCAGCCTGTCGCTGTAAAACATTTGTTCTAGTTCTTTTCTTCAAAGATAAGAAGTTTGAGAGGCATAAAACATTCTGCACCAATGAGGTGATTCAGAAAAGTTGTGCACAGTACTGTGTGTAATTTGAGCCGCACTCTGGCAGTTCAAACACAGCACTGTTTTTTGCGCCTGGCTTTGAGCTTGGCCAGACGCTGTGTGTATGTGCATTCTCCTGACAGCGCTTTTGGGGCGTTTGCTGATAAACGGGGGGGCTGTCCCTGCTCTCCCCACAGCCTGTGTAAATATTTATTGTCGGAGATCCTGCCGTTCCTCTTGCAATCTCAGTGCACAGGACGGAAAACCGGGAGGGCAAGTGAACACGCCACTAATGGCCCCTTTTGTTGTCCCATTCATCGCACATGCACACACCTGTTCCTGTTGACTGAGGGAGCTGTGGCGTGTTCTCACAATGATAAGACACTTTTTATTCCTGCGGCAGCTTCCCACTGTTTATCTGTCGTGTGTGTGTCACGATTCCAAGCAAATTGGTTTCTTTTCAACTCGGAATGCTTTGATAAATTGTTCTGTTGGTATAAGCAATAGTATACCGGCAGTTAAAACACAACACACATTCAGTTTTGATTATAGTGTACATTTTTATAATATATAATTCTAAAAAGATATTCCACTTGTCCCTGTTCACAGCACAGAATGCATTAGTTCATTATGTGTGACGTTGATCTTTGTATTCATTTTTTTATTAGTGTTTCTAATGCATTTCTGCTTAGAGTGCCAATAATTATGGAGCCAAATATAGGTGTTTGAGTTGGGCTTCTTTGAAACTTGTTGACAGCTTGAGGTTTATGTGGGTTTGCTTTTGTGATATATATATATAATGAAAATCTCTGGTATAGTTCTGAGCAAAAGTTTGCACACCCCAGTCAAATTATGTGTTGTTTATTTCACTGGGGTCCACATTCTCCACAGTTTGTTAGCAAATAAATAGTAATTGTGCATGAAATTTGAAGTCCCTTCCCTGTAGAGTTATATTCACATGGGGTTGTAATTTGACCGAGGTGTCCAAACTTTTGCACACATCTGTAATCATTTAAATGAAGAACATTTTCCAGCAATTGTAACCATAGCTGTTGTTCCCCTTGTTTTTCAGTAAGCAGCCCCGCAAATTCTTGAAAATGTGACCAAGGTGCTTTTGGGTTATTAGTCACAAATTGCAACACTGCTCTGATCAATTAAGTAAGAGTGATCGAGAGCGCTGGCAAGAGAACGGTTTATTTTGTGAAATCCTGAAAAGGTTACTTATTTTCTTTCCAACATGAAACACGTCAAAATGAGTTGCAGATGTGAAACAGCAGCAAAGTGCCAGGAAATGCAACCCATTTTGTGTTACTGAGGTTCAGAGAAAAAACAAGAACAGATTGTTCCTTATGAAAATTGTTTCCTGTTGCTTTCATCGGGAAAGTCGCGAGTTGTCCGTGTATCCCATGTTTCATGTGTACAACGGATCCCATCATTAGCTCAAATGAAGTTGTTTTAGAAACTATTTTTAGTGTAGGCTGTGACTGGCTGGGGGCCACACTGTCCTCAGGACTGATGTTAAGCATTAACCAACTCGACCGTTTCATCCAAGCTCCTGTTCAGGATCTTAATGAAGCTGCTCTGCATCCGTAACATATTACTGAAACAGGAAGGCCAGTTTTTGGTATTGATAGCTAACCTATGAACAGCTCACACACTGCAGCGCCACATTTGAAAGTGAAAAGTGAAGTGATAGCGGCCATTCTGTCATACGTGAACACACCACAGCACACAGTGTGAACAGCACAAAATTCTTCCTCTGCATTTAACCCATTCACCAAGTGATGCAGGAATTATAGGACACAGAAACACAGACTGTGTGTGAAGCTACAGCTTTGGGCTAGAGCTAAATCAGCCTCATTTGTTGTTCATAGGTCCACAGGAGTCTAAAGCAGTCAGCTTCTAATCAACAGAAAGGTCCCATTCATATGAGCGGCACCTGCTAACAAATAACAGGACTTTCAGATAGATCTGTTTATGTCGTTTCTGACTGAAATGTGCTACTGTCTGTAAGAGTGGACAAGTATGATCAAAACAGCTGGAGCAACATCTGGAACTTTTTATATTCTATTACTAGGATACAGCACGGCCCCAAGAGAGCATCGCTCTTTCTGGGTGGGTAGTAAGGCCTTCCCCTATAACTCAGTATGACGACCAAAAAGTATGATGGCTAAAATAGGGGGCATTATTCTAACCAGTTATGGCCGTTTCTCAATCTAGGTGAAGAATCTGCCACTTTAAGAGACGCAGTAATCCATTCCTGATTGTTAGGATCTGAGATTTGAGTGTAACCTCTAGAAACCTCTAGGGACAATGTTTACGGGACTGACTTTCTCTCTGTTTTCAAAGGATGCAGGACTAGTGCTGTTCAGACTGTAGAGAAGACAGAAGGTTAGCCGCACCATGGCTCAATTCAACCTGCAGAACGTGCAGGACTTCTATGAGATCGGAGAGATTCTTGGCAGGTGGGTGTAATGTGGGACAGTATCTATACAATCTTACAAATGTGACTGACCGGGTCCCTAAAGGGGTCTTGCACAAAAATGATGTTGATTAACATATACATGCTTTGTATAAGGACTTAAATCTCATACCTTCTTGCTACTGTATTTCCCCTACATAGAAGAAGACATGATGCACAGGATCGTGTTTGAAATGTATCACATAGAATCAAATTAAACTCTGACTATTTGTGAAATTCAGCAATTTGTAAAAGTGTAATTCAAAAAAGGAACTGTAAATGAGCAGTGGCCTAATGGATAGGATGCTTACCTCTGGGTTTGAATCCTACCTTCAGCATACCACCACTGGGCCCTTGACCAAGACCCTTGAACCCCAAGTTGCTCCAGGGAGACAGTCCCCTGTAGTTAGGGAATGAAAGTCGCTTGGTCTGCTAAATGCCATAAATGTAAATGTAAAAGTGTTCCTTATACAGGGTTTGTACAACAGTACATGTCATATGACCATGGATGCCGAAACTTTTGCATACACCGTTGAGCAGTTGTGTCTGGAAAGGCGGCTCGGAAAGGTTTCTCCATCAACAGGTGGATGTTTCTGGGATTGCTGGATCTTCTCTGTGGTGTAACCTGTCTCTCTTTTGGTGCCAGTGGTCACTTCGGGCAGGTGCGGGAGCTGCGAGAGCGGGCCAGCGGGCTGTCCTGGGCGGGGAAGTTTGTGAAGCTTCGGCGGAGCGCGAGCAGCAGGCTTGGTCTGGAGAGGAAGAGTGTGGAGCGGGAGGTAGAGATCCTGCAGGCCCTACAGCACAACAACATCATGGCCCTCAAGGACGTGTTCGAGAGCAGGGCTGAGGTGGTCCTCGTCGTGGAGCTGTGAGTGTGTTTGGGGCGGGGGGGGGGACTCTCAAACTGCCTTATCTTTGGTATATTGAGTAGATTAAATGAAAGGACGTTTTATATCAGCATGGCACGATAGATAAAGGTGTTCCAAGCATTTAGCGTTCCTCTGAAACTTTTCAGGTTCAGGGACTGGACTGAAAATGAGAGCTTTTGAAAGTCTATCAAGAAGCCTGGAGAACTGTTCCTTAACAATTAATATACGTCCTAAAGGTAGATAAAGACAGCCCAGTAAATGAAATAAGACAGAATGATTATATTTGGCTATTTATTTATAATGGAAAATGGTGCAAAATTACATTGTTATATATATTAACATATTACCAGAACTCAGTAGTCACTCAAATTGTTTTACGCGGGACGTTATCACCTGACCTTCTCAACGTTAATGTGGAACACACACACCTAACAGCATCACCTCATGAAGGGAGTGTGTGCTGGTTCAGGATTGGAACAATTCCACTGAATGTAATATCAGTAATATGTAACACTCTGAACTAAAATAATATCAGTGTATTTCATTTTTGCTGATTTGATTCCAGCGCTGTCGGTATTATATATATTCTTGAAAATAGAAATTGTAGACCTTTTGAATGTAGTATCAGGAATATGTCAGTGTATTTCTTTTTCTGCTGATTTAGGCCCTTTTACCAATACATTATCAATGCTGTCTTAAATAGTATTGAAAAAATAAATGTTAGGCCTTTCAGTGTCCGTTATATGTAATACACTGATACGGTGTAATATCAGTGACCAAAGAACATCACAGATAATCTGTCTGACGGGAATTAAACGGCTTATATGTGAGGACCGCTACATGCAGGCATTTATATTTATAGCCTTTGTCCCTCTTTACATAGACAGACAGTCTTTCATTCAGACACTTACAGTAGATTAGTGTTGGGGCAGGATAAAGAGAGGATCGAGAAGCAGCGTTGGGATGCATTGTAGCCTCTGCTAATGAACATGATGGGAAGCATGTAGGCTTGAATTTTCCACCAGAGAACCTTTCGTTGCGGGGGTCTGGCATTCTCTCACACAATGGAACCAAGGGACCCCTGGGGCTCACTATTTAAAGACAAAGGATTTATCTCGTGTATGTATGAGCGTGTGTACTCGCATCTCTTTCTGCAAAACGTTTGATGGAGTGTTGATACTTTTTACAGTGAGCGTCCTGAAACCGTTTCTGTCGCCCTCCAGCAGGAGCTCTAGGAGATTGTTTGGCTTTGTTTGTAATGTGTTTCTATGTCCTCATTTATAAGAAGGCCTTTTTATAGCTGTTGCTGACAATCTAAATCTAAACCAGCGTCCCAGCAGATTTATGGACATCTAAAATGTGTCTCTGAGGGACAGTAGGTTTGAGATACAGAAGATTATGCTTCCTATAGTGCCTTCATGTGAATTTTCCATTAAAGGAAAATCAAAGGCTGAAGATAAAGAGACGTGGGACTGTTTGAATGTCCTCGTAAAGGGATTTTGATCTTTTTTTTTTGGCTTATTTTTAGATTCGCTTAATATCATTTGAGTCCCTCGGGGTTTAAAGGGTTAATAATGGAACATCTAAGAAAAACAATCGGCAGATCTTTCTGAACGGATTCCCCTTTTCATTTTCAGCTGTGTCAAAATATAATGGTGAACGAAAACATAGAAATCCACAAAAAATAGATATGAAACATCTACGCATAGGTCTACGTTGAATGAATGTTTGCTAAACACATTTGTTGGGGGTTTTTTTCAGTAATGAACAGTAATTAATATAAAATCCCATTGTATTTATTCAATGTTATTACTTTCTATGTATTTTTTAAATAAATACTAGCAGCATTTACAATTTAAGACAATAGATGTTTCAGGTTCTGTTGTTCATGGAGTCAAATGTTAAAGAGGATCTTGAGTAAAAATGATTGGTGATCAATATGACTACATGCCCCATTACCCTTGTAGTAATTTTACAAAAGTTATTTTACTCATAAATCAAACTCTGAATGTTTTTAATAGTTAATTTTTGATCATTTTTGTTTTCTTGTTAGAGGAGATTTTTCTGTCAGGTTTATGCAGCAACTGTACTAAAAAGGACCTCACCATTGTATTTTTGGGTCCCTCTTCCAGTATACGTGGTGGGGAGCTCTTTGACTTCATCGCAGAGAAGGAGAACCTCATGGAAAACGAGGCGATCGAGTTCCTGAAGCAGATTCTGAAGGGTGCGGCCTTCATGCATAACAAACAGATCGCCCACTTTGACCTCAAGGTAAGTGTGAGTTAAATGGCTTAAGTTGTCAGGAATCTCCTTCTGGCCATGTTAAACGGCAACAGTGCGCTTGAATGGTTGCTTATTCCACTTCAGGTTTATGTAGCTGATCAACCAAGAGTCCAAGTTTTGCTTTTTTAGTTTTATGCTAGAGTTACAAGGCTAACATTGCTAACAAAGTTTATAAATCAACGCTCACCCAAGTCTTTTCCATAAATACTAGTCGAATCATCTCAACACCCTCAAATCACATTAAGGTTGCTGTCAAGTCAGGTCAAGTCAAGCAGAGCTTCATTGTCATCCTGGCCATTAAGTGCACAGTGGTCTAGTGGGTAGGATTCTTGCCTCTGGACCAAGAGGTCATGGGTTCGAGTCCTACCTTCAGCACCACCACTGGGTTCCTGAGCAAGAGCCTTATCCCCAAGTTGCTCCAGGAGGACTGCCCCCTGTAGTTATGAAATGGAAGTCACTTTGGATAAAAGTGTCTGCTGAATGCCGTAACTGTAAAACAGTTGGACGAAATATCATCAGATGAACCAGAGATGAAACATAACACAACACAACAGCAGCACACTCAAACAGATCAACAATATGGGTAAAAAGAGTATTTATGCGATTATACATGTGTTATTGCATTTATATGCATTATACATTTTCATAGAAATGATAAATCTATAATTCTAGCCACAATTACAAAATGTGTGGTTTATTTTACTACTGCTTTGTGAACATGAGCCTTGGTGTTGTCTGAAGCGGCCAACATTAGTCCTAAACCACACCACATGTCCGCTCCACCTTAAGAAGGAGCTGGATGCTGTTCGAGTGGGTTGAAGTTTTGGAAAGATTAGCCTCACAGCTGCAGTTCTAAACCACAGAAGCAACATTTAGACACTAAACATGTCTTTGGAGATTGACTACATCTGGCCTCAGGGCGAAAACATGAGAGTTGTTTTTGCTGAACTCTTCCTTTAAGTTTAGTCTATGACTAAACTGCAGTGCGAATGTTGAATTTAAATTGGAAATACTTTTAGTCTAGACTTAAGGTGAGTTCGAGAAACGGCCATAAGGCCTGTAGAAAAACTGCAGGGATGGTGCTTTACTTTCACAGCCTGATTCATAAAGGCGGTGCCGATTCACTGCCAGACTTAAAATATGTGACTTGTTTCATCACATGAAAAGCTTTAACAGAGAGAAGTTACAGATGCATTCTTTAGCTGATCCCTCTTTCAGTTAAGATGAAACACACATCGTTAAGGTTTGACCCATGACCCTGGAATGTCACTCAAGAGCCATGCGCATCTGGCTTTCATGATGTAAAAATGGGATTATGCAGCAAATCTTTATTATTATTTTTTTAAAGCCAGAGAACATCATGCTGTCGGATAAAAAGGCGGCGCACCCTGAGATCAAGATCATTGATTTTGGGCTGGCCCAGCGTCTCACCCCGGGAGAGGAGTACAGGAGCCTGTGCGGAACTCCTCAGTACATTGGTGAGATTATGTGTGTGTGTGTGTGTGTGTGTGTGTGTGTGTGTGTGTGTATGTCCTAATTCCTATCATTATGTGGGTCCTCATAATGATAGGAAAACATGCATTCACAAGGAAATGTATTGCTTTTCTCATAGGGCTGGGCAATTAATCGAAAAGTAATCGAAATCGACATTCAGAACCTATAATTGATCAATTATCGATTATTCGATTATTTCGATTACTTTCCCTTTAAAAACACTACTGCGTGTGGAGTCACGTGACCCCGCTCCGTTATGTTACATTATTCTGCCGACATGTTGAGCACGGAGAGCTTAAACACTGAGACAACTGAGCAACTTGTCAGTGAACTATGAGGGCAAAAAAATAAAATATAAATAAAAGAATCGTTCATTAATCGTAATCGAGTTAAAATGTTCAATTAATCGAGATTTTGATTTAAGCCAAATCGCCCAGCCCTATTTTCTCATCAAATTTGAGAAAAACTAAAAAAGAAGAAGCAGCCTTTTGGTTACTGTGGTTAAGGTCAGGGTCAGACTCTAGTAAAGTCTAGTATTACTGAGATACAGTGATAAGTCAATGGAATGTCCTCACAAATATAGTGATACCAACATGTGTGAGTGTTTTTGTGCATACTGGGACGTTTTAGGCATGGGCATTTGATAAGAGGAGCGTGGCCAGGAGGGCACTAATTAGTCAGCCACGCCCACCCAGTGACCCATACCCATGCAGGGGCTCGTCCCACCACAGTGAAACTACACTAGCTAGTTTTTTTAGACTGGTTAATCAGCCTAACGTACAGTTGTCCTGCCTGTTATTCTTAGAGACAGAAGCTAAAATAAATATAATAATAAATATGTATTATGATGTTATTCCTCTGCAGACAAGCTGTGTATGAACAGATTCGAGCTGATGGTAGTTTTCTGTACTTTACCAATAACAAAGCTCATACTGTCATACATACATTAACCAGCTCTGCCGAAACCCATTAACACACACTTGTGTATCATTTGTTATTGTGTATAAGTTAATATAAGTTGTTATTATAGATTTATTTTATATTTTTTTATTTTTATATTATCTGGCCATATTTGGGCCAATCATTTTATTTGTTGTTGATAAAGTCGCTTGAATAATCAAATGATTGCAGGAGCAGAAAACACGTTCGTCTCTGTACAGGCCCTGCTCTGGTGTTCAAGGGAAAAAATACCAAATGCAACCTAGAACTGAAACTGAAAAAGGTGAAATGATTCATGTGGTTTCTAACGCCTGAGTTAGAGTTTGGTTTTGAAGATGAGGCATAGGACAATGGAACACCCCCCCCACACACACACACACAAACACACACACACACACATCCCAGGGTCTGTGCGTGCAAGGATGTGTGCTTATCTTTAGAACAGATGCTCCCACAACCAGAGGTGTGGTTAGAATTTTGAACATGTGAGGCTACAGATTTGATTTCTTGATGGGGGAGGGAGTGGGGGAGTCGTGCTGTTGATGGGTGAGAGGTTTTATGTGTTTGGCACTTGGAGGTGGGGGGCTTGGGCAGTTTTAGCAGTAGTGTTAAATTAGTGTCAAAATACTGATATTTCAATAAATGCAAATAACAATAATACAGTAAATAATGGTTTTATGTGTTAGCTTAACCTTTTCCTCTTTCCTCATGGAAGCCCAGAATTACTTGTAGCTCCATCAGATACCTGGGTTGGCTCTTTTTTAACTCATTAGATTAAATTAGGTGTGTTGCTTATGGAATTTCATTAATCCGCACAGTAACCGGGGAACACTGGACCCGAACTTGTGTTCTTCTAGCCAGCTCCCAAAATAGCAACTACTTTTCAGAGGAAAAAAAACGTTCTTGTTTGCATTTATTCTAATGTTTTGCTGGCAGACAGAAACCCACAGTTGATGCAAAAGGCTTCAAACTATTTGCACAGGTGCCAAAGACTTTTGCAGTACCAGATACTCAGGTCTAATGACCCCCCTGCTACCACTGATGATAAAACTTTTTTTTTTTTACAAATGTGGCCATTTCTCTGGGCGTCAAGTTGAAAACATAGTCAGTGAGGGTGTGTGTCTGTGTCTGTCTGTCTGTGTGTGTCTGTGTCTGTCTGTGTCTGTCTGTCTGTGTGTGTCTGTGTGTGTATCTGTGTGTGTGTGTGTGTCAGTTAATGGTAGTGTTGAAGGATTGCTGATTGTTTGAGTGAGGGTGTTAGTATGTGCGTATGTGTTGCAATCAGACTCTTGTTCCATCCTGCTGTATTCCATCAATGTGTTGATGGAAGCCAGTGGAAACACAACCCATAGACCTCTGCTCAAGCTCAGTGGCAGGTAAAGGCAGATTTAAATACATGCTGTTTAAGTGGAGCAAAGTTCCTGCAGGGGATACCCGCGCTTTTGCATGTCTGCAATACACTACAGAGGCGATCTGCCCTCAGGGCGCTTAGGTGACTGCTGTAGACAGATTCTTCCACCTCTAAATGTAATAGCCCTATCGACATCAGAGAACCAGCACCTTCGGGGGATCTCAGTATTGTTTAAATAGCTATGATCCCATCTCATGTTAAGACTATTTGGCACTGCAGACACTGTGATGGAATCCGTTTGTGCCCTGTGTAGGCTTGCAGGCTTTTGTCATACATCACCTTCTACAGGGATCAGGGCAGACAGCTGTTATTTTGCCCTCTAGTGGTTACAGGGGCTATAGCTAGGTGAGGTGACCAGAAAAAACTAATTGTTCAGTGCAATGTGACAATGTCTGTTTAGCTAGACCCTCATTAAATGAGTCACTTTTTCCATCACCGTAACAAAACCCCCCCAAAAAATTGGTATTCACTGGTTTATTATTAAGGTTTCTGTGGTATTCTAAAAAAACCACTATCCACCCTCCTTTGATCAGTTGCAAATCTTCAGACAAACACATAACAAATAAGGGAAAGATCTGCTGCAACCTTTCCACCAACTCTACACACCTTTCTTCGAACAAAATCTACAAAAATCACTCGTTAGGTCCAATCAGAACCTGATATCACAAATGATATACTGTACCCAGTGTTTTGTCCCCAATAAGCTTGGGTTCGGTAGCGGGTTCAAAGGCCTTTGCTTCTAACAACGCTGTACCTTAGAGCTTCTACAATCCATATACAGAATGTAAACCAGTGAACTACTAAAAAAGGACAAAAGTGCAAACGATGACTCAGTTTCCAAGATTAAACCTACTTCTCTATTTAGCCAAGTAATACATTTACGGCCTACAATATGTCATGCAGTGTCCGAAACCACTCGTGTCTATTTGGGATCAGTGACTTGATGCACTGATGTGAGATGACACCCGGGTGCCAGAGAACACACTTAACACTTATTCTTCTCAATGCGAAGAAGATTGTGTAAATATGACCCCCATGCCATATTTTTATAAGCACTTGTTTCAGTTAAATTCAGTTTTATTTATATTGTCCTTTTTACAAACAAGTTGTCACAAAGCAGCTTTATAGAATCCAGGTCTGAGCCCCTAGTGAGTGAGACAGAGGCAAGGAAAAGCTCCCTCAGCTAGCAGAAGAAACCTCGGGAGGAACCAAGACTCAAAAGATGAACCCACCCAAAAGAATGTCTTTATGGGGATAAATAACTAAAGATGGTCTTCATGAACAAGATTATTGACTAAATATCTACGGCTAACAGAGTTGGTCTCACTTAACATCTACAGCTAACAGAGTTGGTCTAACTAAACATCTACAGCTAACAGAGTTGGTCTAACTAAACATCTACAGCTAACAGAGTTGGTCTCACTAAACATCTAC
>JBBIGB010000039.1:21768267-21779007 GCA_037577075.1 Alestopetersius hilgendorfi
TGTGTGTGTGTGTGTGTGTGTGTGTGTGTGTGTGTGTGTGTGTGTGTGTGTGTGTGTGTGTATGTGTGTATGTATGTGTGTATGTATGTGTGTATGTATGTGTGAATGTGTGTGTGTATGTATGTGTGTATGTATGTGTGAATGTGTGTGTGAATGTGTGTGTGAATGTGTGTGTATGTATGTGTGTATGTATGTGTGAATGTGTGTGTATGTATGTGTGTATGTGTGTGTGAATGTGTGTGTGAATGTGTGTGTGAATGTGTGTGTGAATGTGTGTGTGAATGTGTGTTTGTATGTGTGTTTGTATGTGTGTTCCAGGCTTTATTGAATAACTAGAGAAAACAGGCTCAACTCACTAACTGCTTTTTTCAGGTTTTTATACTGATATATAAAAATACTGATTTCCTTTCAGTTACTGTGGTTATTATTAGGATAACATAGATGGTCAGGTGGTCAGAAAATTCTTAAATTAATGTTACATGCAGAAGATTGTAAACTGCTCATCATTTTTATGGGTTTTTTTTAAATCAACCAAACCAGCACATTTTAACTCTTGTGCCTTACTTAAAACTTTTGTACATGACTGTATGCCCATATACTGTGACCCCATATTGCGACATTACAGAAAACAAGGGTCTGTGTGAAAGATGCCTGTTTTGAAAAAGTGGCCTCAGATGCGAGTGCTGTTTGTGTAGCACATGAAGAGCCTGAGGGAACCCCCTCCCCCCTTCAGCTCATCAAAGAAGACACACATGATACTTTGCTGATGTTCATACATATCTGTGGTGCACACACAAACATCTAAGGTGTCTATGATAGAGATAAATGATGGTATAGGCTACAGCATGAATAGAAGTATTTGGACCAACAGAGAGTGAAACAGCTGTTTCAGTCAAGCACTGCTGAGACGTTGTTTTTGCCGCCAGTGCCAAAATCCCAGTACAAGCAGAATTTGTTTTAGATGGATGGGTGGATAGATGGATAGATAGATATTTGTTGATTTGCATGATTACTGTTTATTTGCTTATATTGCTTATTAACTTTTACATTTTAATTTTTTGGAAACAAAAGTTTAAGTTTTGGGCTGAAGTTAAAATTAAGGGGGAAACTAGATTAAAGGAATAAATATTTACTAAAATAATTTACCAAAATAATTAAAATCGAAGGATCCCACCCTTTCATGGTGGGGTGCCTCTTGGTGGGGAGACACAACAGAATTGTTGATCTTTGAGTGGCGGATGCCTTTGAGCTTTGGTGCTAGTGGAGAACCTTGGGAGAGAAAGAAAACAAATAAATGGATCCTTGACCAAATGAGGTCACACCTCTCACACTATGCCGAGATAACACATTTAAACATTTACTGGTCACTCGAAAAGACTGTCCATAGTAGATGACAATAAAAGGATAAGCCAGCAATAAGATGGATAAAGATAATAAAATTTTTTGAAGGAGTCTTTCTAAAACCTGAATACTTTATATTCCACTTGGTGGCATTATTATTATTGTTATTATTGTTGTTGTTGTTGTTATTATAGATCTATATCTATAAATCTGCCAATCCAAATAGATTTTTCTGCACTGCGGACCACATGACCATATCATTACCTCATCTTCTCTATTATCGGGGCCACCATCATTTTCTTCTTTAACTCTTAGTTCATGACTCAGTCCAATCTAGTCAACCCGACCGACTATCGCAGCATCCGCATTTCCATGGTTTGAAGGGCCTGATGATGTTTGGTTGTTGACGGCTAACACTCATATCCATAGAGTGCGACTGTTCGGACTACGGTCTTGTAAACCTTTTGCTTTCAGGTGTATGGGCTGTCTCCAGTCACATAGCGCTCCAGTGACTTGGCGCCACTTCAGCCAAGCTGCGTTGACCCGTGCTCTTGCATCCAGAAGGATGTCCCCGAGGAACTTGAAGTCTTCTGTCTTCTTCAGGTCCAGTCCATTGATACTGATTGAGCCTTCAGTCTTTGGGCCGCACTCCATGTACTCTGTTTTCTGAAGATTGAGGCGCATTCCGTTCTCATCCAATCAGCATTTCCACTGACGCACTTGGTCATTGAGGACTCTCTTCTTGATACAGCATTTGCGTCCATCGGATGTACTCTTTTGGATTTGCGCTCTGAGCATGTGCCAGGTGAAGTCGTGGGCCACTCTGTCAGATGTTTTCTCTAAGTATAGGAATGCAAGGTGGTCCTTTCTGTTCAAAGATTTCCATTATGTGGCAAAGCAGACGAATGGGGCGGTAGTTGGTGCATTCAATCACAACGCCTTTTCCCTTCCATACTGGCACGGTGACACTGGTCTTCCAGGTTTCGGGTGTTACTCCCTTTGTGGTGATTTGGCTGTAGAGGTCTGCAAGTATCTCAGTGCCTTTCTGGCCCATTATCTTTCAAGCTTCGGCTAGGCTGTCATTGAGTCCTGTTGCTTTACCATTCTTCATCTTCTGGATGGCTGCCATTACTTCTGGCACAGTAATCGGTGGCACCGGTGGTAGGGTAGGTTCCGTGGTAGGAATATGCGGATGCGGGAATTCTGAATGGGAAATCTGTGAGAAGTAGTTGCTCAACCACTGCAGGATCGCTGAGGCATCTCGCAGGAGCTGATTATTTGCATTCTTCACGAGCAGTACTTGGACAATAGCCTGAGCGTCTCTTCCAGATGATCAGGCGGTGATCAGTATATTGGTTGTGCTGAATACTCAGTGGTCGAAACACCTAAATCTAGGCACCTTATATCTTTGTTGCAGTAAAATGTTTTTCATTTAATCTGCTTAGTATGACAAACATTAGACAGTTTCACAGACATAAAAGAGTATTTTTGCAAAGCAAAAAACACTAGCATGAATCCTTCATTGTTTACAACACAGCACCTATTTGTGCCATTCTTTAGATCTTGGAAAGATACACACACACAAACACACACACACTCTCTCTCTCTCACACACACACACATACACACACACACACACACACACGCACACACGCACACACACAGATATCCCTGTGAGAGCTGTCCAGGTGTTTGCCCAAAGGGAAGGCTCAGCAGGGTTTGGAGCCCAAGCATGCTGGCAAAGCTTCTGTAAGATTCTCTTGGATGAGTTGGTACTGCTGGACCCAAAAACACAGTCATCTTTACCACACGTACAAAAATGTCCCTCCAATGAGCGTTTGTATGGGAGACAGGCCTCCCAGCTCTACTCCAAGTCACGGCTTAGACTTCTTCATGGCAATGGTAATATCTTGTCTCAGTGAGGCGCATTTGGGAGCAGCAGTGGTCAGCTGTTCATCCAAGAGTAGCTTGCTAACCCAGCTCATTTGTGTCCGTGTTGCTATAGAATCAAGATCCCATCAGAAAATGGGGTATATCTTCTCCCTGTTGATCTTTTGTAAGAGACTCTGAGCTGCTAGCACTGTGCTAACAGGATTATTCATATTGTAATTAAAATGGCTGTCCCCGCCCCCATCCCTAAAAGCCTTTGCTGTCATGGACACACCCTGCTTAGCTACGGGAAACACTCCCCGCTGCTCACATTTTAATCAACCATCTCTACTGCCCACACATCAATCCATTTGTGTTTGTGTTCCATTCATATACTTTAGCAAAGTGAATTTTTGTAAATAGATTCTTCTGCTCTCATTTAGTCAGACCACCCGCAGGTTCTGGCTCAGCACTGCACGCTTACATATTCACGCTCCGACTGGTTCATACTTGAAGTTTGGCATGGGGTTCCTCATGGTTCCATTGTTGGTCCGCTCAGGTAGTCCATTAGAGCAGCAGCTGGGGCTACAGAGTAGCCAAGAGACCAGTGCTGGCACGCTGTTTTGTCTTTTTATGCTTCACTGGCCACACACACACACACACACACACACACACACACACACAGACATGCACAGAGTTATCCTTTCCCAATATTGCTGCTCAGCAGTAGTTCTGCTTGGGCTTCGAAGGCTTGACTGGCGTCTGTGATGTGATTGATAGTTTGGTGCTTGTGTGGGTGGGAGAGACGATGCTGGTCTGTGTGTTAATATCAACATCTGTTGTTGTTCCACTCAGTTTAAAACACACAAAGTGCTCATTTGCTGAGCCTTGTTCCCCGGGAAGATGTTTGATAAACACTGAATTCAGTGTGGTGAAATAAAACGCCTGTCTCTGCTGTACTACACGTAAACGCATGCCACCAGCCATCTCCTCTAGATACAGTGGCATCATCTGACTTAAAAGCTGGCGCTATCTTTCTTCCATGGTATCGACCACCCTGTTCCGCAACATGAATAGATAGGCTTTGTCTTGAGATAGACATTGTTTTAAAACAACTCCACAAAGGGAGGGGTGGGGGGGCTGCTCAGTACATTCACAGGACCTTTTTGTGTCTATTAAAAAGGCATCTCTGCCACTGATTTAAATGAAACTGATGCAAAGTCAGTGCATGTATGCTTGTGCAGTATGTTCACGACTAACCCTTCATTGTATAACGTCACACGGTTGTGTCCTCACTACTTTCCATTGAAGCGTACTGTCACACTGGTGTGATTTGGAACATTCTACAATCTAACGCATTACTTGACATGCGTCAAAGTAATACCAGCAAATTACATTGCCGAGCTGTTGTTATGGTTACAGAACTTTATAAACCATCTTTGTGGAGTATTTATCGTCCACCCATATTCATTCCTAACTACTGTGGCACCAAAACCATAGCAACCATAGGTTGTGCTGTTGTACATAATAAACATAGTTATCATGTAGAACAACAGCGTCAAGTGACTAACACCAAAGTAATGGACTGTCGAATTTTGGTGTAGAATTCTGGCACAGAAGCAATAAATAACACGACACAACTGTCGAAAACAGTTCTCCTGCTTAAGGGTTAACAGGAGTTACATAGCGTTCTCAGCTAATTATGGATTAGTGTAAACTGTGCCTAACAGCAGCAGAAGAAAACATTCACCCTCCCAGCATCATGTTATTTGATCGATGATTGGTTAAGACAGAAAAAAACAATGTAATTTGATTGTAAATCAGTGACTATTTCTCTCTCACCGGAGCAAATGAATAGTTCATGTTGAAAGTGAAGAAAAATCTGAACATTTAATCCATGCATTTGTGTTTGTTAGGAGAAGGAGAATATTTATTTTATCAGAATCAGAATTAGCAAACTTTTTTGATCCCAGAGGAAATCCTTTGAGCAGGATTTAAACTGGTGACTTCCTGATTCTTTTCTCGGCACAGAACATTACCACTAAGCCACAGAGGGTGTGTAGGTTTATGATTTGAATGTGATGAAAAGTTCACCTTTGAGATCACTGCCACTTTTTGTCACTGCTTCACATCCAAACAAATGGGTGGGAAAAGGTTTTTTATTTTCCTGGGAAGATGAGGAGGCTGTATGGAGGATATATAGCACTCACTGGACTGTGGTTTTGCATTGAAGTTTTCTACGTTAGATTTAAGACTGAATCCATTAGTGGTGTTTGTGTTGAGCTGCTGGTGGAGTGGAAAAGGCGGAGATTTACGCTCGTCTTTACGGGACGGCCTGCATGAATGAGTGGGTATGTTCCAGTGCTGCAGCGGACCTTCCGCTGGCCCAGTCAGCTGCAGGAGAGGAAAGTGATGAGGAGACGACCAAGTTTCCAGCCGTCTTAGAAAAGGCATGAATACTGGTGTCCTCACTGCAGGTTCAGCTTTTATACTGGCGTAATAAACGTGTGTGTATGCGTACGAGAGTGAAAGGTTCTTGATTGATTGCCGATGATCAGTGAAAGCCTCTTGGCTGTGCTATGTGCTGGGCTGGTTCAGATTCAGATACAGATGGCCTTATTGGCATGCATTGATGCTAACAGCTGTTAAAAGAGAACATAAAAAGCCTATATCCTGCTTATTTGTTCTGCTTATGTACGTTTATGCACCAAAATGGTCAGAACCACCACTCTTTATCACCTGTAAGGTGTTTTTGTTACTGGGCCTTTAAGGCTGATGTACGAAACATATGACATAAATCATGTAGCCCTGCCTCAGAATCCATACTATTATTTATGAATTTACAATACTGTGCATAAGTCTTGAGCCACCCCTCATTTATTTATATTTTGATTTGAATTGCCCTAAGATAGTACTACATATACTATTTTGTGCCTATCCCTGTCTGACCTTTGGCACGTTGAGTGGATTAAATAAAAGAAATGGGAACTGCAACAGGCCACAAGGTGCCTAGTTAAAGGTGTTCCAATCATTCATCCTGAGATGAGTTAACCTGAGATGTGAAGTTTTGCAGCCGATTTCTGTCTGATATCACGCTCGTCTTCTTGGCCTTGTACTTTTTAACAGTGCTCTGATGTCAACATTCAGTGTTATGTGATACCGTGTGATGTAAGCCTGGTGTACTGAAGAAAATATTTCATGATTAATGGTGGCAGTCAAAATGAAGCAGACTGCAAACTGTGAGGTGCTACAACATGTTCCTACCATACAACTGACCTCATAAAATATACTAAAGTTGGGCAGCAACTCTAGAGACACAGTTTGACTGGATTGTCAGCCTGGATTTGTCGTGACTTTCCCCAGCATCTTTCTCCAAAGTTGTCTCGTCTACCATGTCCACCGTTTCTGCCACTTAGGTTAATGCAACAATGGCAGATTTATGCGATTATGCGTATTTGCTCTGTAATCAGAGGCCCCGTGTGGCGAAAACCATCTGCCTTGCTGCCAGCTCCGCCGGATATTTATCTTGTTGCTGTAAATTTCTTGCTGACCCCGTGTGTGTGTGTGTGTGTGTGTGTGTGTGTGTGTTTTCTTTCGTCTTCCTCGAGCATAACTGTTCAAAGGAGGCCATTGAGAGAAAAGCAAACAGGTTCGCCAAAGCCAAACAGAAACGGGTGCTGGAGCCGCTGCCCCGAAGCGGATGATCACAATCAACCCACTGTCGGCCATTCCCATCAGAGAGAGAGAGAGAGAGAGAGAGAGAAAGAGAAAGTAAAAGAGAGAGAGACAGAAGGAGAGAGAGAGAGAGAAATAAAGTAAGAGAAAGAGAAAGTTAGAGAGAGAATAATTGAGATAAAAGCAGAGAGAGAGACAGAGAGAGAGAGAAAGAAAGTAAGAGAGAAAAAGAAGAAGAAAGTAAGAGAGAGAGTCGCACACACAGAGTAAAAGAGAGACACAGAGAAAGAGATAGGGTGAGTAAAAGAGACACAGAGAGAGAGAATCATTGAGAAAAATACCCCAGAAAAACCCAGAGAGAGGGCAAAGGATAGATTGGCATGCTGACCTTGTAGCTTGACCCCAGACAGACCGATCTCATCATTTCTTTTAACATTTACCCTTTAGCCAAAAATATTAATCTTTATTTCACATTAGAATCATCTTTTGTTAGATATTTAGAACTTCATTTTTTAAATAGTTTGAATTATCTTCATCATTTCATTTGTTGTATTTTTTGTTTTTGTACCTTTTTATACATTCATTGAATAGACACGCTATTTAAATTCTCTTCTATATTTTGTCACAAATTTAAATGTGTACACCAAATGAGATGTTGGCTATATTTGTTTGATATGGCAATGATTTAAGAAGTAATAAAGCAAACAGGGACTGTGTTACTAACGATCACAATTTAACTTCTTTATTAAAATTTAATTAATATTAAATATTGAGCTTCATGAACATCTGATTAAAAGAAGGATCAGTGCAAAACCTTTTTATGTATTAATAAATACATTGCAGTCTGCAATCCCTTGGAAATGTAAACATTTATGAACAATATGACAAATATGATCATATATTCTGTACACAATTCCACCCAGCCCACACAGCTCCCTTACCCAAGATGTAAACTTTTCAGGCTAATGGGACCTATAGAGAGACCTTTTTAAAGGGGCCCAGTGCCTTTAATGTTAATTTGAGCCATTTAACCCGAGTCAAATGACTCACTGTCCTTTATATTAGTCATATGGTGTTTTTTTCCCCTCGGCTTTCCACTTTCCCAGCCCGAGCTCCAAGCCTGCCTGCCTTAACACCCGTCCATTAGCGCTTTATGTTGCATATATATCTGTATATATTCATCCATTGAGAGTTAAGCACATGTCAGATCTTATGCACCCCACAAGAATAGGCAGCTTGATGGGCTAGTAGAGGGCAGCAGAATGTCAGGAGGGTCCGCTTTCAGTTAAGGGGGGTGGCAGTAACGCTGCAGGGCATAAGTCATATTCAGAAAGCGAGAGAGAAATAAGAAGAGAGAGCGAGCTTTTGGTCTAAAGAACAAGTCAGAGGTAGGAAAGGTCACGTTCCTGGCCCTTAAAGCAATGGTTCAGCCAAAAATCAGTCCACAGTATTCATACGATTAGCCGAGACATATTTGGCGTGCGCTTTTTGTAGTTTTTGTGCTGGAGCTACAAGGCTAATGTAGCTAAGAAGTAATGGAAGCTTGTCATATAGCCTTCTCAAAGCACATCAAGTGGTTAAGTGATTTCTAAAATCTCCTATTAATGAGAATCTGGGGGATGCCTAGTGGTTAGGGCATTGGCCCTGAAATCAGAAGGTTGAGGTTCGAATCCCAACTGCTATTGTAACCACTAAGGTATCCCTGAGCAAGGTACCGTCCCCGCACACTGCTCCCCGGGCGCCTCATTGGCGAGAGCCCAATATCTTACTTAGTGAAATTCTTTCTCTGCATTTCGCGCGTCCACCTTGTTCACATTGTGCTGTGGTGTGTTCACATGTGACTGTAAGGGTTAATAAATTAAAAATAAATTAAATTAAATAGAACTTTGAAAGGACAAAATTCAGACTCCTAAGCAATAAGCAATCGGATGGAAAACTGTATTAAAATTTTTGAATGTTCAGGGCAAGTCACTTCAGAGAGAGAGAGAGAGAGAGAGAGAGAGAGATTAAATTGAGCTAAAAACCCAATGTTTGGGTGCCCCTCTCTCTGTGCAGAAGTTTAGGTACACTGAAAATATCTGGGGAGAGAGGGAGAGTGAGACACCTAGAGAGAGTGGCTCAGTGTTTTAAGCTGCCCTCTTCCATCAACAGTGTGTCAGTTTTTTTATTTAGGTCAAAAGTTGGGCTATGCTTGTCCTTTGATGGACAGTTTCTGTTCAGTGAAGTAGTGGTGCACAGTCACAGTGCATTTCTAGTTGTTATTATTCTTGTTGTTTACACAGTACCAAAGTAATACTGTCTAGTACTCGGCATGTGTGAGATTCTGATGGATTTGATTACAGTATAAAAGAAATGTTACCTGCAGAGGACACAATAAGAATAATTCAATACTAATAGCTACTAACAGTCTTAATTTGATCAGCTTATTCTATATAGGTTGACCATAGGACACAGAAGTAACTACAATGTTTTCAGTGTTAATTATGTAAAAGTGGGATTGTATTTTTCGCACCTGACACTTTATTTTTCGGACATCTAAATGACATTTTCAAATTATGCAAAAAAAAAGGAAAACCACCAAAAATGAATATAATGTCTGTCAGAACATTATGAAATTAGCTAATGCTGTGCATTATACACATAACTTATAATATACACAGGAGCAGAGTTAGAAGAACTTCAGGAACATCTGAAAAGCATACTCACTTCCTAATATATGTATTCTCAATATGAATGTTTTTTTTTTTTTATCCCAAAAAAGATCCAAGATAATACACCAGTAGCCGAGGCCTGCTTAACGCACTGGTTACACAGTTCATTCAGTCTCTCCCTGTCCAACGCCACCTACAAGATTAGTATCAGTGAGAGGTTTATGTAGATACCTTAGTACCAAATGCTGACCTTTGTTTTTGGACGAGCTGTCGCTTTAAGAAGAGGACAGTTATCTACTTTCTAATGAATGTCTGTTTTTGGTATGCTGAGATGCCACAGTTGCACACCTGGCACACCTTTTCAGACTCGCTGGCGCATGTACACACAAGTGTACTCACGATGCGTCCGGAGATTGAAGCGTGGAAAACAAGTAACCACTGCTGTAAGGTTGTGTTGTCTTAAGCGCACAGGCAGATGGAGCGTTATCAGCTGGAGATGCGCTCAGTGGCGTCGCAGCTGGGTTTTGTCTTGACTTCATATTTTCCTTCTGCTTTGAGCTGTGTGTGTGTGTGTGTGTGTGTGTGTGTGTGTGTGTGTGTGTGTGTGTGTGCGCGCATGCGTGTGTGAGAGAGAGAGGGAATTCAGTCCACATTAATTGTTGTTTTAGGCCAGAATCACAATTGTGCAGCACTAAAGTGTGTGGTGCTCCTGGTGTCTGTGTGTATGTATGTGAGATTCAGTTAGAGCGCTGACTAGCCCGTTTGATATTATTTATAGTTCTTCAGGTTCAAAACGTGATGAATTGATTATTTACATTCCTAGTGTTTACCTACATGTGCGGCTCTGTACATGAGTATGTTCATGCCTGCTGTGTTTTAGTGTGAGTGCACATGCGTGTGTGAGTGTGTAGGTGGACTGCACTATCGGAAGTGTGTGTGTGTGTGTGTGTGGACTGCATTATGGGAGGGGTGTGTGTTTGTGTGTGTGTCCGTGGGAGGTTTGTGTGTGCATGTATGTGTGCAGTAAGGGATGTGTGTGTGTAGGTGGACTGCACTATGGGAGGTGTGAGTGTGTGCAATATGGGAGGTTTCTGTGTACATGTACGTGTGCTGTAAGGGGTGTGTGTGTGTGTGTGTGTGTGCGTGTGTGTGTGTGTGTGTGTGTGCGTGTGTGTGTGTGTGCGTGTAAGCTCGACAAAACACA
>JBBIGB010000039.1:21884112-21895309 GCA_037577075.1 Alestopetersius hilgendorfi
TAGTGTATGTTGAGTTCATGTTTAATTAATGTCTTAGGGCCGTTCATGGTTCACTTTGTTTGGCGTTATCACATAATGCACAATATGATAAAATTTCTATTTTGGGACAATGGCACTGGGCCTGTCACATACATGAAATTTACCTGACCATCAAGTGTCATATTAAGAATTGTGACTAATGATTATGTCTCTTTTTTATTCTTTTTATGTACCTAGAAAAGTATAAAGTTAGCTTTCTGACTTCCTATCTTTACTTTGTAGCCAATAATACGTTATACTTAGATGAAATAATACACTGCACTATGGTGTATGTGCACAGTATATACGACTGCAAAGAATCATGAGTTGTCTCTTAAACAAAGCTTACCAAGTTTTTTGGAAATGTGAGCAAAAACAAGCAGCAAAATAACTAACACTAATATTATCTACTTTGCAGAGCACCTCGTCAGCCTTAAAAATTGCACTGAGCAAATAAAATTACGTTCAATTATGGTATGGTAATTGTGACGGGCCTATCAATAGATGTATTCCTCCCATCCCTTATAAATGGAAGTCACCCACCACATGTTAGTTCAGCATGACCCTCATTTCCCAGCATGCACCTGCTTTTAGTTTGGGAGACTGCCAGACAGCAGGAGGAGCCTTTACTTTGACTTTAGACTGGTTTGCCTCCTGTTTGACTGACAGGGAAGAAACAGAACCCTATATTTAGACTTGAGAAGCCAGTCTCTCAAACCACAGGCCTTTGTATGCTCTGAATGAAGTGGGGTTCTGGATGAGAGTACGTCCTCTTATGTGTGCGTAAGGGAGGTTATTTTGCCCTGAGGGTGCAAGGTGGATGAGGAAAGGAAAAGACCTTTGATGTTCACTTCTGATGGCACTTGAAACAATCTACCCCCTTCCATTTCCCTAGACTGCCTCCCTGAGACACAATGTCTGTTTGTCTGTGTTTTGCTCTCAGTTTAGCCCTTATCTTACCCAGCATCTTGTCAAAGATACACTCGGTTTTTGTCTCTGCCCCCTTTAACTCGTAAAAACTCCCCCCAGAGTAGTATGTGCAATTGGAGCTTTCTTTGTGCAACTGAGGTTTCTATCATTGTATTGCAAAAGCTCCATGCTGCCCTTTTTGGAGGATGCACTGCATTTTCTGAGGATATATCAGATATACTGAATTGTGATATTCTTATTCATATGTTTGCTCCTAAAGGTGGTAAAATGAAAAATAGCTTTGTTGGGTGTTATTCTTTACATATCGAAATAAATGTACCACTAAGTACCGCTAAGAACAGTAGATCAGAAACAACAATTGCTGTTTTTTTGCCTCAGCACTTAAAGGTTAAGCTCTGACAGTCATTATATGTGTGTCTTCCAGAATAAGATCCTGAACCGGACTGGCTGTTGTCCTGTTTGCACTGAAAGTGAGTAAGTTTGCCTTCACCCTCTACTGACATTGTCACTAAAAAAAAACAGTATACAATTAAGACAAGTTTGAACCCTAACAGAAGTCTATAATATATAGCCTCAGCCATATTAACCAAACCATATTAACTGCACATGAACAAATTTACTTACATTAACACCCTTTTGTCTTTCAGTTAGCTTGCTTTTGTTGATGTCATATGCTTTGTAGTTTACAGTAACCCCCCAGTTTTACTTGGATCATGAGTTACGGATTCAGTCATACACGATTTTTTTGATAACCGGACTCGTAGTTTTACGCGGAAATCCCCACAGTATCGTGGAAAGTGCAAATAGCCTCCGCATTTTTTACTGCACATAGTAGAGATCAGTAAAATATATGTAATATTGACATAAGTAGTGATATTGTATATAAGAAAATATTGCTCATAACAATAAGATATTTGAACATGGTAGACTCTTACACATCATAGCAAATAATGCACATAATGATAAGAAATGGTTCAAGTTGGTAAGAAATTGTAGCAACACGTAAACAGACAGGTAAACAATTCAGGGCCAAGTTACAGCCTCAAAATAATAGACATGTGTACTGAAGATGCAATACAAATTTTAAGATTTGAGATTTGTACTGAAATCCACACGCTCACTTATCAGGCTGCTTCAAGTAAGAAGTAATGAATACAGAGTAACACCATGTCTTTGTTATTACCACGACAACTCTGACTTCTAAGCATTAGCAAAGGAAGTTGACATTTCACCCCCATGATAGTTTCCTCTTTCCCCAACCCCCCAGAGCCAGGCGTCTGCACCGTTTTCGGCGACCCCCACTACAACACATTCGACGGGCGCACGTTCAACTTCCAGGGGACGTGTGAATACGTGCTGACCAAGGATTGCTCAGAAGCAAAAAGCTTTACAGTGCTGGTGAAAAATGATGCGAGACGCACGCGCTCCTTTTCCTGGACCAAGTCGGTGGAGCTGCGCATGGGAGGCCTCTCCGTCAGCCTGCACCAACACCTGACCGTCCGGCAGAACGGCACTCGCATCGCCCTGCCCTTCCACAGCACTGGCATCCACATCGACCTGGACGGATACCTGCTGAAACTCACCACCATCGCAGGTAAAGGCCAGCAGGGGCTCGGCTGCTTAGAGTGTGGACTTCACTTCATCCATCCATTATCTGAACCACCTATGCTTAACAAGAGCTCAGGTGGTGCTGGAGCTTATCCCAGCGATCGCAGGGCGAAACACCCTGGACATGTCATCAGTCCATCACAGGGCAAACACTCAGACACACAAACCCACACACAATCAGGCCGAGGTGCAGTTTAGCATCTTCAAGTCACCTGAAGTTTGTGGGGGCAAACCCAGCAGAAACCCATGCAGACACAGGGAGAACATCTACACAAAATCTACACAGAAAAGATCTCTGACCGGCCAGCCAGGAATCGAACCCAGGACCTTCTTGCTGTGAGGCAAGAGAGCTAAGGGCGGCCAAAGCCATTTTCTTTTTGATCTGATATCCAGTACTGGGAAGGTTGGCAACCTGATACCAGTACCGAAAACTTTACTGTGGACATTATTATATTATTATATTATTGTATTATAATACAATAGGTCTTTATTTCAGTCCCTCCATCTCACTGAAGATTCAGTGTAGAGGAGTAAAATAACTACAATAACGATGTTTCACATTCTTTCCACTATTAGATCAGAGCACTCATTCACTGTTTTCCTTCGTGTGCTTTTGCCTGTGTGTGTATGAGGAGAGGAGGAAGAGGATGGATGGAAAAGTAGTTCCTGTGCCTCCCAAATATAATTACTTTTACTCTTTTTGCCATCGCATGCTGTTTAACAAAACAATAAATATTAAAATGATTGCTTAAAACAATAAGCATTAACTTGACTGGTTCAAGAAAATACTCAGTATCAATATTTTTGTATGAGGATTGATTCTCAAGAAGACGTATCAGTAACATAAATATTGATCTACTCACCCCTGTTGTGCTGTAAGTGCTTCTCAGATCCAGTTTAAATCATCAGATAATTAATTCATTAAGCCCCTTTGGAGGTTAGTGTATGCAGGAATGCCACAGAAATATGCAATGCAGAGGTGAAACGAATGGTTATTTACTTTGATTATAAGTTTGCAATCATTTATCAGTGATATAAAACACCAATTTTGTTGCAGATGCATGTTTTAAATGATTCTAATGTGTGCGTAGTTTCACCCTCTTCTTAGGTTAGGAGCTTGAGTGTCATCCTTTAAAGCACACATTAAAAACATGACTTTGCCTGTATATTTCAACCGTCATCATATATATCATCTTTGTCCTGTCCTCACACTTAATAGTACTGCTGTTGTACATGTTTTGGTAACTCCACAAATCAATAACTGGAATTCTGTATTGGCAGGCCTTCCTCACATGCTCCTGCATAAGCTTTGAGCTGCCTGTGTTTTTACCAGAACCTCATACATGGGAGCCAGTCAACTATATTGGCTCCCAGTTAAATACTGAATTGATTTTGCTTATAACATTCAAAACTCTTCATAACCTTGCAACCCTTGTACCTTTCTGACCTTATACACAGCTACAGACCCTCCTGTACCCTTCCTTAAATTATTCCTTCCCTTAATAAATCTGACTTTCAAATCCAATCTTAAATCTCACTTTTTCAAACTTGTTTGCACTTTTTGATCTTGTCCTTAGACTGCACTCATTTTTAGCTTTGCACTCCTGGGATTTTAATTGTCTTCCTTTGCATTATCAATATTATGTTCTGGTTTACTTGTCTGTAGGGTGTCCTTGAGTGTCCTGAAAAGTGTCCTTAAATTAAATGGGTAATAGTAGTACTATTCATAATGTTTTAGTGTGCAAATTGTGAACAGAGCTATAGATGATCGCATAATGACCAAGACAGGTTGCGTAACATTGAGAATGTGTTTGCTATCTTTGCAAAACAGTTTTGGTAATCAGACTTGACGTCTCCTCTGAATGTTTCCCTAAAGGCCTGGAGATCACATGGGATGGGGACAGTCTGGTGGAGGTGGTGGCTGCACCCCACCTGAAGGGACGCCTCTGTGGCCTGTGCGGGAACTATAACGGCCATAAGCGGGACGACACCATGGGCGGTGATGGCCAGTTCAGAATCGACGTGGATGAGTTTGCCGACTCCTGGCGCGTGGACGGTAACGAGGTGTGTGAGCAGCCCCACCGGAAGCCCATATCGAACCTTTGTCCTGGATCCGCCAAAGTGAAGCGCCGAGCCCATCTTGCCTGCCAAAAACTCAAATCCTGGGAATTTCAAAAGTGCCACCCTGTGGTCGACTTCACGTCCTTTTATAAGTGAGTGTTCTTCACCTTTTAAAGTGTACACTGGCCCTTTTTGTCACACACAAACACACCACAGCACACCGTAAGAAATTATTTTTCTGAATTTAACCCATTCACCAGAGTGAAGCAACAGGTAGGCAGAAACACAGCCCCAGGGGAGCAGTGTGTGGGGACTGGAGCCTATCCCAACGATCACAGGGCGAAACACCCTGGACATGGCATCAGTCTATAACAGGGATAATACACATAACAGGGCAGACACACACACTCACACGCAATCAGGCCAAGGTACTGTTTAGCATCTTCAAGTCACCAGAAGTTTGTGGGTGGAAACCCAGCAGAAACCCATGCAGACACGGAGGATTCGAACCCAGGACCTTCTTGCTGTGAGTCAAGAGCGCTAGAAACGGCCAAAGACATTTTCTTTTTAAACTGATATCCAGTACTGTGAAGATGGCACCCTTATACCAGTACTGATACTTTGAAAACTTTGCTGCACTCTAGTACTCTAATGACCTACATGAATTAACTGATACGCACCAAAATGTTCTCTCGGGTGTAGTCGGGGTGTGTGTTTGTGCACGAGGGTAGAGTTCTGTGGCTCCATGTGGTTCCTGGGGCCGGGTGGGGCAGGGAATCCGTGCGGGGGTCTATTGTCTCGGCGTGGCTCCGGTGGGGCTTTGTGCACAGTATGAAGTCACAAATTAGGTGCGCATTTACGCTGTGAATACTTTTGCGTACCACTAATGTCAATCCCTGAATATTATTATTTTACTGGAAATTAGATCTGAAAAAAAAAATATATATATATATATTATATTAGTCCTTCCATCCCACCTCCTCTAAAGTATTAAAGTTTAGAGGAGAAAAATAACTACATTAACCATGTTTCACATTCTTTCCAGATCAGAGGACTCATACACTGTATTTCTTTGTGACAGTATCTTGCTCAGGAGTACTTCAGTGGTGCTACTGGCAGTCCTAGGATTCGAACTCACAACCTTCCAATTACAGGGGCAACTCCCTAACTACCAGACCACCAGCTTCTCCTTTTATCTTGCAGTGCAGTGTAATCAGTTAGTAACTAGGGGTGAAACAGTAAAGCATAATAATACATTGCAATGCAGAAATGTGATAATGTACTTTGTGTAAATAGAAGATATCCGCTTTATTCCTTTCATTGCCATCCAATGCTATTTGGTTTTGTTTGGACCTCAACACTTGCAGTGGACTTAGCTCAGAATGTCATTTAGGCTTAAAATACTCCCTTTGAATAACACAAATTTAGAGTTTAGCTCTTCATGAACAATACTTCAGTTTGTCATTTAGTTTAATTTTTTTTTTAAAAAGACTTGCCCAAAAATGTATATTAAAAACAAGTACTGTAAAGAAAAGTTGTCATTATAGATTCATATTATTTTATTGAAAATACAGGTCCCTTGTGGCTGAATTATTAGTTATTTTTTGGTTAATTCACGTAAATAATCAAATATTCATTTTGTTCAAAGGAAAGTGCTGTATTTTTAAGCATAATTTGTTTGGCCGTTGTTATTGACCTGCACTGAAAAAGCACATTTATTTGGAAATGTCCAGCACATTTGCATCCAATGAGCACCAGATGGTGCTGTAATTCCATGACTGTAAAACAAGCTCAACAGTAGCATGTATAGTAAAGTGCTGCCTCATAGTCACTGTGAGCACACCACATCACACAGTGTGAACAATGTGAAATTTTTCTCTGCATGTAACCCATCACCCACTACTTAATGGGCAGCCAACAATGTGTGAGAATGGTACCTTGCTCAGCAGTACCTCAGTGATACCAATAGCAGTACTGTCCAGGGTCCAAAAACTTGTAGTTACCTCCTCATCCAGTGTTTCTTCTGAAGTTCTGAGGGGTTGTTTTCTTCTCATTTTACACAAAACATTCAAATTCAGTCGATTTGACTGCATTCAAGTACAGTTAGTCAGGTCAGGAACTGATGTTGGATGACTGATGTCTGGATCACAAACTCCACTCTAAATCATCCCCAAGACATTGGATGGAGCTGCATCACTCCATAGATATTTGTCTGACTGCTTCACAGCCTTAGGGGGCTTTATTTTCCTTTAGCTAATGTTTGACACAGGTCATAATGACCATTGGCTCATATTGTTTGGCAGCACTTTAATCAGGAGATGGTTGTCAGTGAAGCTGAATTTGCTGGGAAAGTGGGTCTGGAAACTTTGGACCTACATCATATGTGCCCTTTCATGGGATTATATTGACTTGTGTAGCATCCTTCAGCTTCACAAATGAGCTTAGATTCTATGTAAGCCTGTATTAATTAAATGTATTTTATTTAATATAATCCTCCCTCTGTGCAGGTCATGCGTAACAGACATGTGTGAGTGCCCAGTGCATAAAAACTGCTACTGCGAGTCTTTCATCGCCTACAGCCGGGCCTGTGAGAGGGAGGGAGCGCCTGTGCTTTGGAAACCAGAACAGTCTTGCATGAGTGAGTGACTGCTGTGACACAGACATAATCCCAGTTTGTAACTCACACCAGTTTTTCTTGTTCCACATTTTCATCAGTGACCTCTACATCATTCTTAACCCAGCAATCACTCTGTTAAACACAAGTTATAGTTATTCTGCTGTAATTGGCAAAGCACACTGTTCTAACCAAACTCCGTATGTGGTTGGTATTGGTGGCACTGCTTTCATGATATTTCAGAATTAGACCTATGAAGCCACACAAACCAGTGTAAGATTTTAGAACCTTGTGAATGGGAGTAAACATTCTAGAATAGTGTGAATGGGAGTAAACGTTATAGAACATTGTGACTAGCATTTTAGACCAGGGTGAAAGGGAGTAAACCTTCTAGAATAGTGTGAATGTTAGTAAGGAACATTCAGGACCAGTGTGAATGAGGTAGAACATTTGGAACAGTTTGAAAACGAGTAAACATTCTAGAATAGTGTGAATGTTAGTGAGCATTCTAGAATCGCGTTTAGAAAAGTGTGCTCTAGAACAGTGTGAATGCTAGTCCAAACTTTCTACAGTGTGTATGACATAGAACCTTTTAGAACAAGGTGAAAATTAGTAACCATTCTAGAAGAGTGTGAATGTTAGTGAGAACATTCTAGAAGTGTATAAATGGCATGGAATGTTTTAGAACAGTATGAAAGGGAGTAAATGTAGACTAGTGTGAATGCTAGCATAAACATTCTAGAACAACATGAATGGGGTGGAACATTTTAGAACAGTATGAAAGGAAGTAAATATTGTACAATAGAGTGAATGTTAGTGAGAACATTCTAGAATGGCGTAGAACATTTTCGAACGGTGTGAAAGGGAGTATCATTCTAGAATGCTGTGAATGTTAGTGAACATTCTAGAGTAGCGTGAAAGGCATAGCACCTTCTAGAACGTTGTGAATGGGAGTAAACTTTCTGGAACAGAATCAGTGGGGTAGAACGTTTTAGAGATTCCCAGTCATCATACACAGGCACTCATGTTTGGGTTTGTTAACGTTGTGATCAGTTTAAGAATAGCACAGAATATCAACTATCAAAAATGACTTCAGCAGCACAGCTGTGTTTAGTTCAGACTGATACTGAATGATTTTGATAGTTAAGCCATTTGTCTTAGAATGATTTGATAAGTTTTTGATCATGATTCTGGGTGTCTGCTCCCTGTTGTTTCTGTATCTCAGTTTGTTTATGTTTCTTGCCTTCCAGCCACCCAGTGTAAACATGGCACAGTTTATGACACGTGTGGTCCCGGTTGCACCAAATCCTGCGACAACTGGAATGAGATCGGCCCCTGTCTCAAGCCCTGCGTGGCCGGCTGCCACTGTCCGGCCAACCTGGTCCTCTTCCAAGGTCGCTGCATCAAGCCCACCTCCTGCCCTGGCCGGTGACCCCTGTGACCCTGCTGAGGGAGCTGCAGGCCAAAGACTAATGCCAGGATCGCTGAGCGCTCATGTCTGAGACTGGAGGACTGAACCAGCTGCCTCAGGACAGGTGTGTTGTGAGCCTTCCTAAACTGATGTTCATGCATCTGGTCAGGACATTGGGCCAAAAAAAAAACATGGCCTTTGACCAACCAGTCGCTCTATACATACTGAGCCGCAGGGCCCTCAGCACATTCCCACGAACACTCGGGAACTAGTAGGGTCACCTCGAGTCCATGCACTTCAGAGTCCCGTGAGCAGCTGTGGCCGTGGACTGAAGCACATGCTCAGCATGGTAGTGTTAACTGGCCTCTGGACAACACAGAACCTCAAATTACAGGGAAGATGTCAACTGTACACTGTGACAGGGGGTGCTTATAAACCAACAGGGAACATTCGACCAACTTGGAATTGAAACGAAAAAGGAATCAAAATGCTAATTTTAATAACATTGACTTAAAGGGAACTATTTATGTATTTGTTATTTAGATTTTGTTTGTTTTTATGTTGTGTCCGACTGTTAAGAGCTCACAAACATACTGTATTCTTAAAAGCTCAGAGTATTTTTTTCATGTGTGCAGTTGCACAGAGGCTGTGTGTATGTATGTGTGTGTGTGTGTGTGTGTGTGTGTGTGTGTGTGTGTGTGTGGTGAACATTGTGTAAATTTCACTTGACTGGTTAGCAATTATTTATGATCAGCATTAAGGACCTATATCCTCTCAAAGGAACAGGCGTTCTTTATGTGCTGCTGCTTTTCCTCTGGACTATTTCACGCACGGATGTTCTGCCCTGAACGTCATGCTGCAGGAGTGGCAGGAGCTGAGGACTTCATTCAGGCTCTGGTCACAGCACAGAGGGGCAAAAGGTTAGCATTTGCCCCTATGGTGGCAAAAAAGAACAAATTGCCAAATTGTCATATTGGCTTCCCTTATTTAAAACATGGCTAACTTGGTACCTGATTATCTTGATGTTGTTGATGAGCTTTAAATGGCATAAACAATAAACAATTATCCACTTTAAATGACTTGTAAAACAATCTACTCAAATTCCTGTCTTTTGTGGTGATGGAAAATGTAAAATAACCTATAGCACTTAGAAGAGACTTCTAATACAGGTATTAGAGGTAGAACTGGTATGCTGGCTAAAAGAGAAAGAGTGTGTGAACCTTTCCACTGCAAATAATACGTTATTAATTCAGCTAAAAGATCAAAGTGCATACATCCCTTTAAGGCATGCAATTAGAGGTAGATACACAAATCAGTCACGATGATAAAGCCACTGACGGGTGAAGTGGCCTCATTACAGTGGCTTCTGTCAAGGGGTGAGAGAAAATAGGCAGCAAGTGAACAGTCGGTTCTTAAAGTGGATGTTGGAAGTAGGAAAAATGGAGAATGACCAAATGGTGACAAAGCATTTCCAAACCAGCAGGTGTTTGGTGTTCCTTGTAAACGGTGGTCAGTATCCCCAAATAAGAGTAACCTCTTTCAGCAGGATGATGCAGAAAAGTTGCCAAAAAGTGTCGTTCAAATTCCCCAGATCTCAGTCTGATTGATCACCTGTGGGATGTGCTGGACAAACCAGTCAGATCCATTGACGCCCCATCTCGCAACTTACAGGACTTACAGAAAGAATCTGCTGGTAACGTCTTGGTACAGACACTACAGTACATCTTCAGAGGCTCCATGCATCATTTTGGCTATACGAAGGGGACCTACATGCTACCGGTACCAATGTTCTGTTTAATATAATTGAAAATATCAATCAACTCTAAACCAGTCATAAAAAGTGTTTGTTATTATTGCCTACATTTATTGACATACTATTTCTCCCCTTCCATTCATGGACAGAAAAAGGCAACATGCAAGTTAGCAGCACATATGCGACAGATCTTAAAACAAAAACGATGACTTTATCAACACAAGGTAGTGCAAGTCAAACCGATACAGGCAGATCCACCTCACAAGTGATCGCTTGAAGAAACAGCTCGCCTAAAAATGCTCGCGTTTAGTAATAAAGAAAAGCTTATGTCAGCCACGTGAGCATTTTTAGACAAACTCTTCCTTTTAGAGGTAGTATACACACCAACATCGAGAACAGGCCCGAGTTTTTATCTGCACCTCGGAATGCACCTTGTTGCATTAAAAGTAAAAATCCACAATACATTCATTATGAGTTTTTTTTTGTTTCTTTAAAATATTGTATTGCTATGGTATAACAATGTGTTGTTTTAATTAACCAACCATACAGGTAGATGTAAACCTCATCTAGATTTTATAGGCCCTTCCATCGTCACCGAAGACGACTCCCGTGTTTAGCAGTGCTGAAGTGCAAGCTGGGCCTGACATAACCATGCGCTTCCACCATCCGAGATATTATTGCAAACTTTATCCACTAAATATAAACCTCACAATATCAAAAATAATGAACAACAACATTTATAAGAATGTGCAAATTCAATAAATGCATTATTTTTTAAAGGGGGTGTGTGTATATATACGTG
>JBBIGB010000039.1:21991200-22004435 GCA_037577075.1 Alestopetersius hilgendorfi
ACACACACACACACACACACACACACACACACACACACACACACACACACACACACACACACACATACACACACTCTAGAGTCAGCCCTATTTAAAGAAGATATGCAAGGCTGCAGTCTGCTTTGAAGGAATATTTCATCATTTTTCAACCTAATCTCTGTCTGCCATACAGTCGAGTATCACAGACAATAACTTTGAAGCGTTTTCCTCCCTTTATCTCGAAGAGAACAGAAGACATGCTGATTCAAAACACACTTATAGTGGAGCACACTGGGCAGTTTCATGAATTTCTCAGACTATGTTAAACTGAGAGGGGCTGTAGCCTCATAATTCTTATATTTCACATTTATATACGTCAAGAAGATATTTTTTGGTCATTATGTATTTGTCTGTGACCCTTTTCAAGTCACTTTTGCTTGTTATTGGGAATTTACCACTGACCTGTTCTGATTGACTGCCCTCATTCAAAAAGAAGTCTGGACTAAAACACTCCTTATAACTTCGTTGCGAATAGTAGGGGCTAAACTAAATCACAAGAACATCGAATTCAAGAAGACCTCACCTGGTCACCAAAAAAACTCAAGGAACAAGAAGGCAACCAGAGTTTTATCTTTGCCTGATGGCATTGCTTGGGTCCTTTGGGCCTTTGTGGAAAAATGGGCCTGCTTTTTTTTTAATTGAGGAGCCTAGATAAAGGAGTTCTAACCACTCGGCATTCAGCACCACCAGTATACCGATCACCGCCTGATCATCTGGAATCATCTGCTCCTGTTTCTTCGCTGGTTCAGGCCTGAAGTTAGGTGAGTTTGCTATGCTTGAATGATTCATATGTAGGTCACAAATAAAAAACCTTTTTCTGAAACTGGTCAGGTTCAGGGACTGGACTGAAAATGAGAGTATTTGAAATTTTCAGCTGGGTTCCCTTCTTAAGAGTGAAGATGAGCTCATGTCTTGACCCTCCGACCCCCAGGCCCTGCCACTCAGCCTTGTGTTCTCCAGCCAGAGCACCAATCAATAGCCTGGAATGCCTAATGTTTTTTTCTTTGTCGGCCTGCTGGAAGCGCCGGAGTATGTGCTTTTAAAGCCCGTAATGTGGGTCACCTGGGCATTCTTGAACATAAGAGGGCCACGCGCAGAGTTCACCTCCCCAGGCCGTGTCCAGTCACTCCAAGAAAGAGCGCAGGTACAGGATGCTTTTGGGGTTAAGATCAGTTGCTGAGGTTGACTTGCTGACTCGCCGACTCGCCGACTCATTGGCTTCCTTTAACTGTGGGGACAGCACCTACAACTCATAGGGAAACAGCCACAGCAGCCAGCTCGTATAGGGCTGGTGGGATGTAGGCCGGGGTTAATAATGTTTGGGAGTTTCCTTATACAATATCAGAGGTCAAACTGAACAGTGAAAGCTACTTAAATGTGGGCAATGCATCTAATATTACTCATTATAACACTGCTGTAAGAATATTGAGCTTCTTTTTAGATGTATTTACTTCCATATATTGATCAATGTATATCAACTTATATAAAGTGATCTTATTGAGCTTACTTTACTTTGAGCATTATTTACAAACTGTGGGCCAAACTGGTTAAAAGGTTTTAAATTATTTTATTTAGGCTTTAGGACAATTGACTTTATTATTGGGGTCATGTCTTATAATAAGTGAATTTTGTGTGTGCATTTTTTATGACATCCCCTTTTTGTAAGAATAAAATAGTGCTTAGACAATGTTAATACATTATAAGTTTATGAATTGAAGTATTTTGTAGTAAGCTGTAGAAAAATAAGAAATATTAGACATGTCCAGGGTGATCAAAATTTTAGCATTGGATGAAGTATGTAAATGTACCCATTGGTGTCTAGTTAATGATATATCTACCTTTTACAGAAAACCATCCATCCATCCATCCATCCATCCATACATCCAATCATCCATTCATCCATTCATCCATTCATCCAATCATCCATCCAATTATCCATTCATTCATCCAACCATCTATCTAGCCAAGTTTGTCTTTCGACTAAGGGGGGAAACGGGAGAGCCCGGCTTAAACCCACCCAGATATGCCTACTCCACACAGAAAGAACCCTCAGTAGCTCCAGCTGGGAATCTAATCCACAAGTTTAACATATTGGAAAATGAACAATAATTCTACATTAAAATGTACAGATGAGTGTTCCTATCTTTAGTTCAGACATCACAGGGGGGACAGTCACTGCAGGACTAGGTTATATAAACAAAATCTATATGTTTAAAGCTCACTAATTACTATCCTACACTACAAAATCAGATATATACTTGTGTTGACCACACACACACACACACACACACACACACACACACACACACAAACTGTGAGTTTCTGTTAACATAATAAGCTGCTGTCATGAATGTGCAGCGTGCTACATGAAAACTTCAGGGATTTATATAAAATAGAATGTCCGAGCTGTGGTCAGGGTAGGAAATTCCTCCGTGTTTACTGCACCGCAAACTGCAAAGGCACTTCCTTGTAGGCCCACTGCGATTTGCACAGCGAAAGGCCCAATACGAAGAGTATTCCGAAACAATTCGTAACGGATCACAAAACCGTTTCTTTTGAGGGGAGTATTAAAGTGGACAAAGCTATTTATGATAGACATCAAGGTTTTCAGAAGAAATGTCTCTATGAGGGCAAGACGCAGCAGATCAATAGGATAATTTAGATTAAATGATAGATTCTTTGCCTTAGTTTTAGATTCCATCACTATTCTCTGTTCATTGATGATATACCTTACTGAAATTTTGTAAAGAATTACATTTAGATGAGACTTTATCTACTAAAAATTGCATATCAGTAATCAAACATCTAGCCTTTGCAAGGTGTTGGGATGAAAATGGTGGTTTCATCATGAAGACGCTCCAGTAGAACCAGCTGAAGGATTTTACAGAACAAATGACAGAAATCTCATTGTTTTATCATTTAATGAAGAAGTCACAGGTCATTTCTGAAAGGAAATAATGAAATACAGTTAATGTAATTTGGAAATCAAATGAACACATCAAAATGAATAAGTCCAGATGTTCCAGAAGCTGATATTTTTGTGGAGCAAAGCTGATTTAGGGAAAAAATTTAAAGAATTTTAGGCCTTTTAAGGAGCTGCAGGACATAATGGGATTAGTATAAAGACATTTCTATTTAAATTCTACAGGAATTTTTTGGTGAAATATGACATGACTGTGCCAGGTGTAAGCAGAGCTAAGCCTTGATTAATGGTGGTAATTGGATGTGAATAAACATATTTACATGGTGCTCTAGTGGTTAGGGCATTCGCCCTGCGACCAGAAAGTCTGGGTTCAAGACCGCTAGGCACCTCTGAGTTACCCTGAGCAAGGTACCGCCCCCACACACTGCTCCCGGGCACCGTGTTCCTGGCTGTCCCCTTCTTCACTTGGTGAATGGGTTAAATGCAGAGGTTGAATTTCGTGCTGTTCACACTGTGTGCTGTGGTGTGTTCGCGTATGACAAATGGTCACTTTCACTAAAGTCTAAAAAATGATTGGTGGGACCGAAATTCTGCCTTGCCTAATTAACAACCTGTTGAGTGTCAGGATTATATCTGGATTAGGCCACATAAACGTACAGGTGTGAACGCACCCAATACGCATTTAAACTAGATCAAAATCTGATTCCTAAAATCACTTCAGGCTCACATGCTAATCTTGACATTGCTATAATGTGAGCCATGTTATAGCAATGTGAACCTGTCACTCCAACACACATGTGACTGAAATCCCTCCCATCATCAGCACTTAATGTAGCATCACTGCTCTTTCAGTTCATCTCCTAATGTGAGTTTAAGTTTAAATCCATATGCCACTGTAAAAACTTCACCATGCCTCTCACTAAAAGACACTGTGATTTAATGCATGTGGTGCATGATGGTGGTGAGGAAGGACATGATTCCAACAATCTATTCTTGTAAAAACTGACTTCTGAACTTTCCATCAGGCTTCTAAACGGCGGAAATTCTACACACACCAACAGACACCCAGCAAACTGCAGGACTCTTCGCCCCCTCAATGTTATTTTAAACAATGCCATTTTAAAATCCTCACTGCGCTACTTTGCACCCCATTTCCTATTAATATTTGTAAATACTAAACTACCTTTAAAATGTTATTTATCTTTCTTTCCTCTCCACTATTTCTTGTTGTACCTTTTTACTACAAGTACCTACTATCTACTTATATTCATGGAAAGCTGGAGGGAAACATCAGACTTAAGAATTTCACAACAGTTAATGTTGCTGCATTGTTATCTGTACAAGACATTAAAATTTGAAACTTTTTTCTTTCACTTTTAACTGAGTAACTGAGGACACAATTGGTTGTGTCTCTGATCAGACAGATACAGGTTAATCTGGTCATCACATACAAGCTGATTTGCATATTTGCCAAACAGTAACCCGATTTCAGTCTGGAGATGCTTTTGACAGCCAAATGTAAAAACATGTGGCTAATATCTTTTGAGGATACGATCGAAGGTCAAACCGAGGTCTGTGTAGAGAGAGGTGGTTTAGAGTCAGGGCAAGAAGACTTTCAAGTAGCGCCTTCAATTCAAAGTACTTTACATAGGCATTCAAATCCCAGGGTATGAAATGCAGATCCATGAGATATATTTTGGTGAGTGAACAAACCGAAAGCCATGGAAAAGCTTGGATGGAAAAACTTGAATGTTGCTCGCTATGAGCTGTGGAGTCAGTCTCCGCTGTGTCCCAGTGGAAAGGAGCTTGCGTTCTTCGGGGCTGTTAGAATCCAACGAGGCCTTCCTTTCTCTGGCTGTCCATTACAGGAACCGTTGAGTGTATTTTGTCAGCGTGAATGACAGGCAGAAGAGGATAAAGGGTCATTACTCCAGCCTGCCCCCCTCCCTGCCTGCTAATCAATAAGAACGGATCATTAGAATGAATAGATGGACACTGGCTTCACTCCGGTCTCTCCCGGGGGGGAGAACGAGAAGCAAGCGAGGGAGTGCAGAACAGCTGAAAGGCTTCTGGAATGCTCCACCGCTCATATCTAACGCTGGCTGGCCCGCAGTAGACTATGGCTGATGGTGCGCGGTCAACCTGAGGCCACTCCGCTTCTGCTTTTAAACCATTAAGAGCCAAGCGTGCTGTAATCAAATACTCCGAACCTCCCGCAGCCCGGAAAACACAGTTAGCATTGTGCAGGTGAGAAGGTTTGTAACCTTATTGCTTCCAAAATAAGCTTAAAAATAGTTTTAGATCCGGATACAGAATTTGACTCGTTGCTCGGACTGAACTGCACTACAGAGCTACACTCTGAGATGATTTTGGCAGGACTCCACTAGCTTTCATCCACTGTTATCCATGTCCAGTGCTGTTCCTCAGAGAGTGCTCTGGCCAAAATAAAAAATGTGAACAACGGATTATGGGTTAAGCATGCCTTCTCACCTCACATGATGATGCCGCCGTTATGCCCTCAGGGATTTCCCATTTTTAAGGCTAGGAAAACCACCTTCTTATAATACATCTTGTAGGTGGGTGGATGTTTTGCAAAATGTTGTGCTCTTTGGGGAGCATACATGAGGGCAGCCAGTATTTTTCACTAATGCCAAAGGAATATCAGCAAACATCACTGCGACAGCACTATATCTCTTTATCATGGTGGGGAGGTTTTTAATGGTTGCATGATGTATTTGCATAAGGCATGCTGGGCATTGTAGCGATGGATAAAACAATCTTGATTTCTGGCAAAACAATGAGGTTGAGTGATACTCCACTACAGACTATCACATGACATATATTAACCCTTAGATATCGAGTGGCACGGATCAGTGCCAGCAACGAAAAGAAAGGTCAATTGTCCAAGGCCAATTGACTCCATATGTCCATATGTGGAAGTTCCCCTGATTTGTGTTGATGCTCGAGGTGTCAGATGTCATACTGAGCCTTGTTTGGGTGGAGGTAGCTCAGTGGGTAGGATACTTGCCTCTAGACCAAGAGGTCATGGGTTTGAATCATACCTTCAGCATACCACCACTGGGTCCCTGAGCAAGACCCTTAACCCTGAGTTGCTCCAGGGAGACTGCCCCCTGTAGTTAGGGAATGAAAGTCGCTTTGGATAAAAGCGTCTGGTAAATGTTTGGTGTTCCTGTGTCACATAGATAAGGTTTTTTTTTAATAACATCACACACAAATGCCCAAAAAAGGACAAAAATGCTTATAGCACTTTTGAAAATGTCTTAGAAACAAACAGAAAAAACACAAGAGCTTTCAACCCAGGAAAACTTTCAGCCTAGTCTCCACCCACAAGTGGATGGAGAAAACCTGCAAAGGGTGGGGGGTCCAGAGAGCAGCCAAGTGGTGGTGCACCAAGCAAAAGAGGATCAAATGATGTAGTCCGTTATTCGTTTCCTTCTTTCTTAACAACTAGAAGTGAATCATTAGTCCAATCCAAAACTTCTCTTTAGCCTGTTACTAAAGTGGCATGGACTCAATGTTGTTTAGGATACTGTATGACTTACAGTAATGTGCAAAAGTCTTGAGACACCCATTTCTTCTTATTTTGCTTCCAAAGAGGCACCTTGTATCTTAAGACACTTTGCAGCCTGTCACAGTAAAACATTGGTTCCCTTTGCTTTTATCAATCTACTCAATATGCCCAAGATAAGACAGGAACAGGAAATAGAAATTTTACAGCAACAAATATAAAGAAATGTAAAGAAATGTAAAGAAATGTAAAGAAATGAGGAGTGGCTCACGACTTTTGCACAGTTCTGCTTTGTGAATACCAACCTAGTTCTAAAAAGTCTGTCCTAAACCACATCCACACCTTTGTTCCATCTCGAAGAGCTGGATGCCGTTTGAGAAGAATGAGAGATATTTTGAGGATGTGTTTATAGAAAAGGTTTGGATGACCATAGCATTTGAGTGTTTGAAGCAACATTAGCCTGGCTGCCCTCGTGCAAAACTAAATAACAATAGTTTCCAAACACATCTTGGCTTGATTGATTATGCAGATGAGGTCTTGCTAACCTGCCACCACTTGCTTCAACACAATGCTAACTGCTAGCCACTCACTCATTCTGGTGCTCAAGTATTTCTTCATCCCCCTGAAGCCTCCCCATCGACTGACAGTGAGCAGACAGAATACAGATGGAAAAGTCATTGTAGTTCAGATATTTCCAAGACATCTGGCTGACTTTTAATTTTTAAGTGTCTTTTAATATGTCTTTTAAACATGATTTGTGGGAGTGACTGTGTTGATGTCGAAAGGGCTAAAGATCATTCTGTGGGGGCAGAAGAGCAGAAAGCACACGTGCCAGAGAGACCAGATACTCCAGCAGTTGGTTCCGCTCATCCCTGCAGAATATACGTCGAGAGAAGCATAAAAAAACGGATCGGATTTTCAAACATAAATGGTTTAGCATGAAGGTGCTCACAAAAAGAGTTCAAACTGGCTTATGACTGTAGGGCACAAACTAACACCAGGATTAAATGTACCAAAGATCTCTTATGGGCTTAAACAATGTCAGATGGACCATGTTTTGTTCATCTCTTCTTCCAATGGCAGAGTGATTTGTGAATTTTGACAGTTCTGGGACAGATATTAATCAAGATGTGTCCTCTTTTTGTACCTAACCGTTATGTGCATGAGTCACAGAATTCAAACCTAGATAATTTTAATCACACTCTTGTAATACACTGCCATTTTAAAGTTAGTAAGTCTGTTGGCAATTGCCAAGCTAAAATAGAGTCTTTTTAAGTAAGCAATGAAAACACCCTACCTCCCAATTATACATTCATAGTAAGTGTCCAGGCATTGGCTCTGTCATCAGGGGATTGCAAGTTTGATCCCTGGCGATGCCACAGCCATCTGAAATCATGAGTCCAATGACATTTTTCCACTGGCACAAGGAACCGTGCTGTACTGCGGACAAATGTTTTTCCATTACAACTAAAGAGATCTGTACCTGAGCAGTACCTGAGCTGTACCAGAGCTGTACCAGAGCTGCTCGATGGCAGGGCTAAAACACGGACTGCAGCCAAACTGATACTGCTTTTTGATTGGTCAAAAAAGTTTGCCATTACAACTGACAGACTTGGAAAAAGGCCAGTTTTTCACTGTCCATGCAAAAAAAAAAAAAACAGCAATGGAGATTCAAACTGAGAGGTCAATGAAGCACAAGCACTATTGTCTGTTTAGGCTGATGATACATTTCAGTGGGATTTTTAACGCTGTGAGAAATGTGAAGGTGTACCAGGACATCAGTAACAGGTTAGCTGGGTTAGCTTTTTACTGCGTGGCTAAAAAATGACAACAAGACCACAATAACAAAAGTTATGGACAGAAAAACTTCCACTGGTTTGACTCCATGGACGCAGTTCTGGGAGGATCAAGCCTAAACTGTGGGGAGAGAAACTCTGTTACTGATGCTAGTCAATTTTGGCATCTGTATGAGGCAATAGAGGTTAGAGCAGGGACGGATTACGGACCGGGCCAGCGGGGCAGCTGCCCTGGGGCCCTTGGAGTGCAGGTGGCCCGTGGGGCCCCTAGCCCAAAACAATTTGCAACGCTTATCAATAATGTATTTTCGTTTGTCTATTTTAGAGGGCCTACATTCTTTGATCCTCTGCCTACAAGGGCCCCTGACCCTAGAGGGCCTCTGATGGAAACATCCATTTCTATTTCGAACTAGCACATTCTGGATTATTCAAATAATGTTTGTTATGGTACGACCTGGTTGTGCTACGTTGCTACCTGTCTCTATAAACAGAGATGGGTAACCTGGTGGTAAACTTAAGCCACCTTCTTTTCACTTTTTCCGAGGTAAAAAGCGGCAAAAGATAGTTTTGTCAACATCATTCTGCTTTTACAACACGGTACGCCGCACTAGTTTGGACCCACAAGTGGCATGATGACGTAGCAACTAGCCATGCCAGACAATGCTGCCATTTTTCTTTGTTTGTTTTTTTTTGGGGGGGTTTGGGGGCCTTCGCGAACGTTTTGCCCAGGGGCCCACACAACCCATAATCCATCCCTGGGTTAGAGGTTGTTATTGCTGTTCAATGTTCTCCTCCAAGCGTGTTGAAGCTGTCCTAAAAACTGCATTAAGGGCAGTTCAGAAGATGCCATAGCGCTTCATGCAACCAAGAGGAAGCATCTGTTGGTCTTTACCCTTCCTGCTTAGCAGCATCATGATAGAATCATAATCATAAAACTTTACTGATCCTGGAGGAAACTTCTTATGCTATGACTGCGCAGACACACAGAGACACAAAAACAAAAACAATACATAATATTTTTTCACTATATTGTATGCACAAAACACTGTGGTCAGTAAGAGAGGTGGATATAAATTGTTGATTCTTGAGGTAAGGGACAAAACTTTTTCTAAACTTTTTTTTTTTTTTTTAACCACAAACCACATTAATCTCAACTAGATATATTTATAGGCAAAGGTCTCAGCCACCGAACCATATAAGGGAACAGTTTTTTTTAAAAATAAAAACCCATTTAATGAAAGCGGACCTTTAATTGCTCAATAACATGATTTATGTCAAAAATCATATTTTGAATTTATCAGTTTAAACACAGATCAAGCTCCTTAAGTAGCCTATATATTTCTGATGTTTTGTAACCGAGTTAAGTTATAAAATTATTTTTTTTGTTCTGATATCACACTATCTGGGTAAATGGAAATGTCAAAATTCCTTAAATTTGTATGTTCATTTTTAGTAATAAGCATATATAATCTATATTATTAAATAAGGAAGACATCATTGTGTCTAGTTCATGTGGTGTTTTAATATCCAAACATAGTAAATTGAACAAAAGGTAATACAATTTGTCATAAATGCACAAAACCTTCATCCAACAGTGTTGACAAACAGCTGATTACAGTGTTGATTTGACACACATTACTACACTTTGACATGGAACCATCAAGTAATGGAAAAGAGAGGATAGTCAAAGCACATCTGGAAACAGGACCTCAAGGCTTAAATGAGAAAACTAGGATTTACCTTAGATAAAACTGAAAATCACAACGGATCTCTCCTCATCATAATAAGAGTATTACAATGGGAAGATGGAGTTGACACAACAAAGATGTGATATTAACATTGTTTTACTGAAATATCAAAAATCGTAAAACTTACCAGACTATCTGTTCCTCTTTTTAACCCACCAATAACAGGAAAAGCTAATGGGGTCCTAGAGGTTCTAGCTGGCCATGACTTTTCTTGAATAAATTAGGCATAGTCATGGTGAGCAAAAAAATCAGATGACTGAATATGAGGACACAATATTATAAACATTTTTTAAATGGATAATATAATTTTAAGTTCTCAGATATGACATTTCATATTCTATTTCATACTTCAGTTCATTCGACATTACTGTTTATCCATTTATAGCACTTTTGAACATTTTTGGTGGAAAGTTAAACATTGTAATGTCTTGCTGAGGACAGGTCAAACTGCATGTACTTTCTTAGTACAGAGCCTATATTTTAACAAATTGTGCTGAAAGACAGGTTTTGCTTTTGCAGTGTTTTTATTACTAATATTGTATTAAAATTTTAACATAAAGAAGACTTTTTAAATTGAGATATGTTTTGTCCCTTACCTCAACAATCAGTGAAATACTATAAGTAAATAAAATGTCTGCTGAAGTAGTTTGCTGTTACTGTGGTTTGGAGATCTTTTTTAGGGAAGTTCAATAGATGTCTGAATGTCAGGACTAAGTGCTAAAGTAAAAGTGGTGCATGATCAACTGATCTGTAGGTTATACTGTAAGCACATCAGTTAAGTGCTGAATCTGTATTGAACCTGACGCCTCTCTTCTGCAGGAGGACGCTGTTACAGTAATGACTGCAAGACCACAGAAAAACTAAGTCACACAGTTAGGGTTCAAATAAAAGGTTTGATTCATTTACTGCTCTGAGGAGGTCCTGTCATAATCGGTTTTATTTGGGCTCTTTATTCTCAGGTTAAATGTTTACGAGTCTTAATCCGAGTCGAGTCAGTCAACATGCAGCTTTAGTGCGGCTACTGTCCAAGCTGCTGACTCAAGTCCCGTCCCTGTCTGGGCCTACTCAGCATTTTTATATACAGCGCATGCAGACCTGGAAGTATTTGCACTCGCTATGTTTGCTCTTATTTATTAAGGATTTTTCTATTTTGTATTAGAAACTGAATTGTATGAACTGTAAACTGAACTGTGTATATACAGTACATACACACACATGCAGTGCTATGCAAAAGCACTGTGTACATACATTATATAAAAAGTTTTGTAATAATTTCAGCGTGTGATAAAATGCCAGCAAAGTAACCATTAGAACAAATGCAAAACAAACATGAAAGGAGTAAAAAGAATCAAAAACGTGTTTGATTTCCCTTCAACATCTTTAGCCACTGCTTGAATTTGTGAAACTACATCAGCAGCTCCTGATTCAATTTAATGAAGGACTGACTGAGTCAAACTGGGTTTCTAATGGAAACTACAAGTAATACTGGACTTTCACAAGGAACACATTTATGTACTGTACATAAAAATCCCTATTCACTGTGTAATGTTTTGTATTTATTCTTTTTAGATTCATTTAGTATGTTTATGCTCATCTAAATAGTTTTTGAAACCAACTTTTGCAGATATCTAAGACTTTTGCACAGTATACACACACACGTGTATTTGTTTTATCCACTTTTTATGAATTTGTGCGTAAATATGCATAAATGCAGTGAAGGGTGTCTATAAACACTCATGGTTATAGAAGTTCATTTTGAAAGGTATATGTCACGTTTTTTTTTTTTAGATTCAAATAAAAGGAAAAGTGGGTTGCCCGGAAAAAGAGGCGTGACTGAATATCGGAGTAGACATTATTTTTGGAATGCCACAGGCGAGCGAGGGGAGCGCCGTCCAGGCCTGCCTTCTGTCACCATGGCGATGGCTGTTTTAGAATGCAGCTGGATGGAAAAAGTCTGCAGGACAGACAGGTGGTACACAGGAGAGTCCCGTGGCACCGCGCCGGCGGTTTTTCCCATGATCACCCCTGCTCTCCCTGCTGGCATTTCAAACGCTCCTCCTCCAAAAGGCCCCTCGCCCTGCACACACACACTCACTGCACGGAGGAAAACTGGAATACAGGAGCTGACAGTTAATGCCCTTTCAAATTTAGTGCCGTCCATCCACTTACACTGCTATCAGAATCACAGTCGGATCCTTTTATTGATCCTGGAGTCAAAGTCAAAATAAAAGTCAGTAATGATCAATACCCCTGTGTGTGTGTGTGTGTGTGTGTGTGTGTGTGTGTGTGTGTGTGTGTGTGTGTGTATAGAGAGAGAAGAAAGTCAGTTGAAGTGGAAAGTTTGAAAGTGACAATCAGAAAAAAAACAGTCCTACAGAATCACTGCTGTTCCTTCAGAATGGAAAGTGGCCAGTTTTGTTTAGCGTCACTTCAGTTCCAAATCTGGGTCATCGATGTTGAGTCTGAGTCTAATTTTCACAAAATGTTCAGAAAATGATATCAGGAGTTTCTGAAGGTTTTATGCATAGTAAGTAAGATATTGAGGTTGCAGGTGGGGCTGCTTAACCGCCAGCTCAAACACGAAGCAGCAGCAACATGAAGTTTTCAGCAACCCTGGTAAAACGACACATTTCCCAAGTCCACATCCTGTTTTTTTTACTTGAGTATAAAATCAGGTAATGTTAAGGTAAAACATCACAAAAGGTTCCAATTTCCTCAGTATGTTCTATTCAAATAAACTTGAATTTGCATTCAGATGTGCAGAAGTGTGTTTTCTATTGGGGATGTTTATTGCCATTCAGAAAATACAATAAAAAGTCCTTTCACCATGTGGCTGTTTTCAATTTTCAATTCATTTTTTATATAAGTAACACACTATGATTTCTGTACACATTCTGGATATTTTTGGTCTAAAGAACATCACTCAAATTGCAATTGTTTCACTACAAATAGAATAAGTAGCCCTGCTTAATTGGATTTTTAGTGCAGTACTATAAAATCACAGTTCTTTTTACTAAGTCTTTTACTAAATACTCTAAGGCCTCGTCCACACGGACGTTTGAAATGAACGCGCTCTGAACGCCATAGGCGTTTTTGTGGCGTTCGTTAGCGACGCTTGATCGCCGTCAGCAAGGCGTTCAACTGGCGTTAGTCTGACACTGTTTAACGCCAGCCTGACGCCCGATCTGTAGTTTGGTGTA
>JBBIGB010000039.1:22025702-22036544 GCA_037577075.1 Alestopetersius hilgendorfi
AGACTGCAACCGCAGTGCCGTGCCGAGCTCCTGCTAGACGCTCTAGTGTCCAGCTTTCTGTGGGGAAGCAGGTCCTGGCGTTCCCCAAATGTCGGTGACCCCTACCATTTACCGCACCCACCCCACACACGCACTCTCCCCCATGGCCTGACCCCCTACAGCAGCAAGCTTGTGGCGCACGCTGATGTTAGCGACTCAGCATGTTTCAGCGTGGAGAGGGCGCACTCTCAATCATCATTAGAGGTTTGAGTGGAGTCCTGCTGCCCGGGCCCCCTGCCAGCATGTGTAAAAGTTTCCATGAGAAAAGCCGCGAATCACCCAACGAGAAACTGGGGGGGGGGGGGGGTCACGGGGTGGAAGGGAATGGGGGATCCTCTGAAATTTAAGACCTTTGCTCCATTAGGAAAGAGAGAGAGACAGACAGAGAGAGAGAGAAAGAGACAGAAGGGGGAAAGGAAGACTGGTCAGAAGTATGGAAAACCCAACAGGAGCTCTAGAGGATGAACAGAAAACTCTGAGAGAAAAGGAGCTCGTAAAAGTCAAAGTGTTGTCCCAATAGAGGCAGAGGCTTCTACAGACCAAAGATTTAACTATAGAGTGAGACCAGGCAGGGACAGCGACGCTGCCTCCTCGAGGCCCGTCAGTCAGTGCTGGGCTAGGATTGGAGACTATGGTGAATAAGGGCCCTGTGTATTCAGGAGCACAGCTGGAGAGAATCTGCCACTCTGATTAGTGAACTCTGAACTGCACTTTATGATTTCACCCCTCATGCTGGTAGCTAATGAGAGAAGACAAACACCAGGTACTGTGTAGCAGCCCCACACATCCACACACACACACACACACACACACACACACACACACACACACACACACACACACACACACACGAATAAAAAAAATGAAAAACTAAAGTAAATCATAGATAGAAAGCCACCCACATGGAGCTTAAGCGCACCGTAAGCACCAGCCAATCCTGAAATGAATGGCAAAAGCCAGCGACTTACTCCGCGCTCCCTCGAACACACATAAACACACACGAGGGACCATGATGTCACCCTTGCCGTCTCTCCTCAGCAACTGTGACTGCGCTCTCCAGCTTCTTGGCCTTCCAGTCGGCCTTTTTATTGCTTAATTAGTGAGGAAAACGAGACTGACGCGAATTCCGTACTCCTGTTTTCAAACGGATTTCTATTGTTCCCCCTGATGCCATGTGCATGCAATTTTTTTGCTCGCTCTGTGCCATGTGCATTGTAAATTGCTGTGGAATACAGAAGGGAATGACCCAACAAAGGCTGTTATTGGATGCTGCCCAGATAGAGACCGCAGGCTGCATTACGCAAGTGCAAGACACAGGAACAATGACACAGAGCAATGCCATGGTAAAAAAAAAAAAAAACGAAGAAAAGACGACAACGTTAGTTTTTGTTCAACACTGAGGCGTGCTTTTGATTTAAGAGAGGCAAAAAATGTTCCCTGCATCCTTCGGTTCTTGGCCTTGGACCTACCAGCCTTCAGCACTCGACTGGATAAGGATCTGTTTGCTTGGATCCTTTCAACAAAGAAGCTACTACAGTTAGAGCGACAAGAGCCTAACCCGTAGACAAGACAAGTGGATCACAGAGACAAGCAGTGAAAATGGAGAGCGGCGATGATAATGTACTCTCACTTACGTCCTTTCGAGTAAGTAGAAACAGGCTGGAGGCCTAGAGAAGGTGCTGAGTGGTGGGGAACTTTCCGGGGCTCATATATAACCCCCTCCCCAAAAACACACACACGCATACACATCATCTCTGAGCAACTGCTGGTGCAGTAGCCAGCCGCTGAGAAGTTGAGTAATTTCTCGGGTGGCTCCTTCTCTGAGTGAGGTTTTCCGCTGGCTGCGGTGGGCGGGAGGCCCAGGAGTGCGATTTTGGCCTCTCGAGTGTCCAGCAGTAGAAGCCCAAAGCAGCCTGGGGGCCCCCTGCCCACGCCATGACGCCAAAGGTCTCAACCCACCCAGTAGCTGAAGCGTGTAAGCTCTTCGTCTCTCTTGCTAGAATCCCGGGAAGCCTGAAATTATTTCTTGGCGAGAGAAATATCTCTTAAACGTAAGCAATATACCTGATATTTCTCAATACGTTTTATGTTTACCAATCTTACCCCGACTTACTAATTATTTGTAGCAAAAGTAATACCAGTTGAATGGGTTGGTGAATCAGCTGTGAGCGCAATAATCTTGATTTACTTGACCAGTGAAAAAAGAAGTTAAAATGTAGTACAAACATTAAGTGTATTGCGAGATTAAATATGTGTTCACTCATCAAGGTATCTGTTCTACTGTGAAGTAATGAAGGTAGACATGAAGAAACTGAGAAGGAGTTTTGGAAGTGGGGGGTGTGGGGGGGGGGTCTCTCCTGCACCAGTGTTGTTTATTTCGTTTCTCAGATCATTTGAAAGAGTGCAGAGCCAGGGAGGGAGGTGGGGGTGCGGGGGGCAGATGTCGTCGAAGGATGCAGTTACCACCACACACTTACCGGGACTCCAGCAGCCGACCACAGACGCTTATTCAGGCATTAGAGTGTGCGAGATGGCAGCTTGATCGAGGTTTTAAGAGACGCGCTCTGGAGGGCCCCAGCCAATCAATACGCATTCCTGCAGCTTGCTTAATGCAACTGTAATCACAGGCCGAATGCATTTGGCCACCCGCCACTGAGGCGGTGGTATAGAGGCATGGGCTAAAGTGACTAGAGATGAGGTACAGGGGGAAACACAGAAAACAAGGTTACTCTTGCCTTTTTTTTTTAAGTGAGCACAGAGGAAATTTGGAATACTTTCACATCGGGTCTAGGTACCAGGTAAAACGATCCCATAACAAGCTTTCAAATTGCATCAAACAGGGCTAGAGTTTCAGCCCTATTCACTTAATACCGCCATAGTTCACAGTGCAAGGATAAACATGTCGTTCAACATTACGTAGTTTATGTCTGATGAAGTTATGCTCTATCTGAGGGCCGATTCTGTTTCTTTTGTTCTCTGCTCGGGTCTGCCTTCAACAGGCAGATGATAAACACTAGCGGAGCAAGTGTGAATTGACGCGACTTTCAAAATGTCACATCTGACCATGCTTGAAATTGTTAACGGAGACCGATGACAAATAGATGACCTTGGATCCCCCCCATATTGTTTATTTATGAGCTGAGGACACTGAGATGACAGATTTAGTGAAAGCTACATTCTAACTCGATTTCTGCTCAGCCCTTAAATACCCCCCACCCACGCAGGCAGACGTACAGACACACACACATATAATCATACAATGTCCTCTCAAGAGCACAATAGCCACCTCTAACCTCTCTTTCACTGTTAGCAATAAAAGAACACTGTTTATAGTCTGTGAGAGGCAGAGCTGCACGGAAAGGGATGCTGTCCTTATTTTGCCCTGCTCTGCCTTTTAGCACTTTTATTTCTGGCCTTTTACAGTGGAACTATCACCTCCCCGGCTTCTCTACAGAGAAACAGTGTCCACAGGTGACCAGGGGGCAAGGCCTACAGGCAATAATTAAAGAAATGGCGGGAGGGCTCAGGGCTAAACATCCAACGCCCCATGGGTGCCTCTGGGCACACAGCCAGGGGAGACCCCGGTGACCCCCCAGGCTCCCTTGATGACGCCAGCTCAGAGCAGGAGGCTCCGCAGGGAGGCAGAGTGAAAACAAAAGCCTAACCCCCCTCTCCGTTCCTCATGCCCCTCAAATCACATTATTAAAAAAAACGGAGCAGCTCTCACCTCAGGAAACCCCTACCCATTGTTTTGCTTCCTTCATTAGGGCCCGTGTCAACAGGCTAGACCGCCGTGCGTGTGCCACTGTTTTCGCCCAACCACTCCCAGCCCGACCCCTGACCTCCCGCGCGCCCAACGTGTTTGGACAGATTGTTCCAAATCCCGCTGTGCTAATTTACTGCCATCGCATAACAAGTGGATTCACACACACCCACGCACATCTATGCACCTGCAACTGGTGGGGCCCAAATAGTGTATAATAATGTTTTTCTACACAATCCAGTACGTGAAAAGGGGCCATATCATAGTAAACAACAAATAAAAAGTGCCATGGTTACTAGCTGTAAAGCCCAGCGTGCACTGACCAGGCGGACTCTAACGACTGTTTCAGCACAGTTTCGTCATTGATACAAGTCCCCTGGTTATAAGGATATTTGGGGATTTCAGTAGAATGCAGATGCAGAAAATCTGTTTAAAAGCACGGTGTTGAACAAATGCCAGGCTGGAACTTCTTGGCTTGTTGTGTGAAAGATATTGTGGTTTTTTTAAGGATTGTGTAATGTGAAAAAAAGTCATAATGAATGGGAACATTCTGACATTGAGGATTAGCATAAGTATAAAGTGACAAGACAATAAGCCAGTGTGAAGGAGGAAGAACATCCTAGACTTTCCAAAAATTACAAACAGGTCTGGCACGCCACCATAACCTTTATTTGTGTTGAGGTTTGCTGAGATGGTCTGCTCTGGGATTAACAGTATATAAATCTTAAAAGCACAAGGTGTTATTAATGTTGGATGAAACCAGAGGAGTGTCTGTGTGTATCTATGACTGTTAAACAAATTCACACCAGAAATGACACGTCAGTGAAGGGCAAGGGAACATTCTTGTAGACTGATTCTTGCCAATGCTTTACACTTCTCTTATGTGCGCAAGTGAAAAAAGGAATGAGAGGAGTCCGATTTTAATGAACATCAAACCCCTTATCAGCCCACCCACCTGGTCCATCTAATTAACGCCTTCAGAAACCCTTACTTAGGTGGATCAGGAATGTTAGTTTTGGCCTGGAGGTGAAACCCGCAGGCAGGCAGATCTCCAGGTGAGAGATCAGTGATCGTTCATGCTGCAGGCCAGATAACCACACAAGAGCTCTGTTTGATGGGGAATACTGGGTCAATGTGCCTCGGTATTAAGTAACGTAGTGACCTACCATCATCCAGGTACATCTGGTCGAGCTCCTGCGGTTCTTCTTTGATGGTGACTGACAGTGCAGGGGAGCTACTGTCCTCCAACAGGCTGGGTGGGCTTCCTCTTGGCTGGGCAGACCCAAAGGGGGGTAGGTAGGGGCTTTCTGCTGTAGCGCCGGGTGTAGAGGGGTGGGAGTTTGGAGAGGAGGAGGGGCTACTGCTGGGATAGAGAGGATGGTAAGAGGGGCTGCTGAGGTGTGGACTGCCCTGGGGGTGGGGCATGGTGAGGGAGGTGTGGTCAGGGGAGCTGGGAAGGGTTAGGCCAGGGTGTGTGGGTGTGTCTCGTAGGGAAACCACACCGACGGGCATGGTGGGGTGGGTGGGGCTGCTGCTTAGACACTTGGGGAAGGGTACAGGTGATAGGTCATGGAGCTTAGGGCTCGAGCCAGGGGAGGAACAAGGTATGGCGGTGGGGCAGGGAGGGCAGGGGGAGTAGCTGCCCACCATGCAGGGGTCAGCATCCCCCAAAGGCATCATGGGAGGCAGTCTCTGTTGGCCGTAGTAGGGCTTTGAGTGTATGGGCATCCTTGGAGCACCCTGTGGTTCGTAGTCATCATTTGGCTCCGTCTTTATCATAGGAGCTGCAAAAGAAGACAAATATTAGAAAGTGAACAAGCAATTAAGCCTGTAACTAAGTAAATAAGCAAGCAGCAAATGACCTCACTTTATACAGAATGTTAGGACTAAATTCATGTTTTGTAATAGAAGAATCTTACGGTTAATGTGGACACGTACTACAGTTTACTACAGAGGACTAAGCAATTATTACAAAAACACGCACTCCATTATATGTAGATAAAAGTGTTATTGGCTATTAAAAAAATATCGTACAACACAGATAGTTGAACCCATGTGTGTGTGTGTGTGTGTGTGTGTGTGTGTGTGTGTGTGTGTGTGTGTGTGTTAGCAGCAATCCCGATGAAGGAAAAAAGGGTAAAAAAGAAAATAGAGAAAATAGAGAAGAAAATGACAAAAAAGGGAAAGAAAAAATGGATGAGTCATCAGAGGAGAGTTCCACAGCTGGCTCTAATAATGAAAGAGCCTATTTTCTTTGGACTGGTCTCCAGCTCTAATATGCTATAAAAGAACATTTTGAAAGAGAAAGCTGCTGCAGGAGCCTTAGACCCCAGGGCCTCAGTGCTGGAGAAGCAATTGTTGCTCTTAACAGACAAAAAAAAAAGAGGGCGAGAAAATGATTTGATTTTGATTAGGTACTTAGAGCAGGGTAAGTGAGTCCGCCCAGCCTGGGGTCGAAAGACAACAGAGGGAAGTCCATCGACCACCCACTGAAGTTCAGATAACCTCACGTTTATTTGCCACTCGAACGTAGGCGGCTACTTCTGGTAATCTACCAAAATTCAATTTGGTAAACAACTGGACGACAGAAAAATAAGAACAGGATAGGAACCCTCTGTGAGTAAACAAACATCTCTTTTGCCGACCGAAGCAATTTTGTTCTGATACTTGCTAACTTTTGCGATTTGTATTGTTCCTTCTGTGTATGTCATTAGTTCTTTAACGAAATGGATCTTTCACACCCTCGGCCCGCAAGTGGCATCTCCGTGTGCCCAGTGGGCCGCAGATTTACGTCATTGCTGTCTGCTTTAAGTGGCGTGGGAGTGCTCCGGGTGTCCCCTTGCGCCCTGCCTAGTGCTACTGAGTGGCTCCCAGAGCCCATGGCTGTCCCAAAGCCTTTCCTCTGGAGTTCAATGCTGGTTCCAGGAGACGACGCCTCACAGCATTGGCTTGAATGTTATTTGGTGTGTCTGGAATGAGGCTCTTTGCCTAAATTACCTTGGAAACGTCCTGGTAAGGAAGAACTGGACGACTCAACAGTATGCAATACACTTTGCTCAATCTGCAACGTCGAATTCCCAAAGGTGATCTTCTTCATGTTGGAAAACACACAAACAAGCAAAAAAAAAGAGACGATGCACTTGGAGAGTTTCCAGTCCAAACAATTCTGATCTAAGTATGAAAAATGTCTTCTTTTCCCAGAGACTGACAAAACCTAGGCCAGGACTAAAAAGAACTAGGTGTAATTTGGTTCAAAACTAGACATACTGTCTGCCTTCTCCAATCCAGTCTTAATCCCTCCATCCCGGTGGCAAGATCGGCCTCGTGGGCCTAATCTTTAAATTTACACATACACAAAAAAAAAAACTGCGGAGCTGTGGCTCTGTTATTGTCTCATTCTGCTGACGCCCTCTCGTATTTCTCCTCTATCCTCCAGGCTGAGGGCCCTGAGCCAGGCTTGACGGAGACTTCCCGCCTGCTCCGAGCGCTGGGAGTCTGCAGCGTGGCGTGAAGATTCACCCTGTTAGCCTCATCCCCAGCTGCCTCTGATTTCCTCCCAACCCCCAGCCGATTATGGCCCGCAGATACTTTACAGTGCACTGTTTTCCATTCTGCTCTTTTTCTCTCCCTCTCACTTTTATATCTCCTTTTGCTTTTTCTCTCCATCCCTGCCTCTCAGTCATCAGCCTTGGGGTGGATATTAGGTAGATAAAGTATTTCCTCACAAGTGTGTATCTTTGATCTTCGTCTAATGTGTTTCTAAATATTAGAAATGGCACAAGTCACCTTTTTTTTACTCCGTACAAATACTGATACTGAAACCTTGTGTGTCGACTGACAGTAGAAAACACATACAGACAATTTATCAGTTAAAATGAAACGATTGCAATTACCCGATAATAATCTTTGACTATGCTTTCCTCTTATGCTGGGCAACGATTCAAATTTTAATTGCAATTAATCACATTGTTATATAGAAAATTCGAGTTATTTGCTATTCTATTTGCACTATTCTACTGTTCTTTTAAATTTGAATTGTATATCTTTATTCCTCTTGTTCTGCATTGAGCATGTTTATGACAAAAGAATTTCCCTCGGGATAAATAAAGTTCTTTCTTATCTTATTGTAAAATGAAATAATGAATTCAAAAGTTGTGTGTCGTGCACCAGGATTTTTAAAGTACTACTTTATGAACAAAAGTTCATATAGCCGACGATATACAGTTTCTGCCTCAGAGACACTAATGTCTATTGTATCTGATAACTACTGCGTGTTAAACTGGCCACAAGTATTGGGATTTTTACAGTTTATCGGTACACATTCCTGTGTTTTATCTATCTGACAGCAAAACCCTTCACAAGCTGGTGTCCACCCTGAGCACCTTGATCTCATACATATGAGTGTCACAATGTCTTCATCTGAGTTCAAAATATTGATTAGAATTGGTCTCTACAGATTACCCATCAATTATCTATCCATCGCTGTACTTTCGATAGGGGTACAGTATATAAGTCAAAGTTTCTGCCGTCTCAGGGCTTTGATATTTGAGGATAAAGGAGTTTCCATGTGACACAGGTGACTCTTAATTACGTCACGAGAGCCTAGCCATAATTACAAGCCCCTGGGTAGAAACAATCTGGTGGGCAGCTGGTGGCCAGTATGGACCAGTTGGTTCTGTCTGTCACTGGCCCAAACCTATGCCAACTCCTACCCTGCGAGAGATAGTCCAGTTCCACACAATCGCAAATCTATGGGCCAAGAAGCAGCACGTTCCTCCAAAACCGGCAACGGTCAGCTGCTAAAGCTGGACCAGCCCTCGCCGTGTCCTGTCCAAACGTCACTGGAAAACTGACACGCTCTGGGGTGTGGGTGTAACATCACACGCAGAGCGGCACGTGGATAGTTTTATGATGCTTAGTCAGGATTTGGGTTTTGGTTGAAGCCTCGGTTGGTTGGAACATTACACACCGAGAGCTCATTCAGCCTCCGATTATGTGCTACGTGTTATTCTTTTTAACACCCCCCCAACCCCAATAACCTCCCTCCCACAACCCCAAACCCCCAGCCCCTCCTCCACCCTTCCCCCCAACAGCCGACAAAGACCTGCTGTTTGTGTTATGCATAGAACTCGATATTGTGAGGGGAATCTTCGACGTGCTAGTAAAAATAGCTGGATTCCGAGAACTGACTTCAAGCGGGCTTTCCTCGGTGCCAGCAGTTTTAGCCTGCATTGTTTTATGTGGTTTGAAGGAATGTTCCTCATTTGAAAAGAAACGAAAAAGACGCCGTGTCACGACTGCACACACGCAAGAGCTATTGGAAGAGTGGCTGGAAAAGCAACACTCACATCAGGAGTGAGGAAAGGAGTGACACTCATTATAGACACACATCTGTCCTAGACCGTACACCCACATACACACACAGTTGCGTGCGAATGTTTAGGTCAGTTTATGTATTGCAGACCTTCTAAATAAAAAAAGGTACCTGTCCTCCACAGTGAGCCCAAATATGCCGGGTTTTCTTTTTTTTGGTGCGCAATTTGAGTTTAACATACAGAGCAATATTTGTACAATCCAAATTTAGATTTTTACTTATTATCAATATATTACGTTATCACTAATCTTGCATTAAAACATGGCTGTGTGATCTTTTTCACTTGAAAGGTCTAATGAACACGTCCTTTGAGGCGCCTGAATGCACAAGAACGCACATTTTTTCATAGAAAAGTTCAGATTTAAGTATAAGATTTACCCCTTCTTGATATTCTCCACAATCCGATACATCTTGAATCAATTATCTACAAAAATCTGCCTCGTTGAGACACCGTAGCTCATAAAAATGAGTACAATGATCACTAATTACAAAGAAACTGCCAGCTGCTGAAGAAACGGCTCTGATTTGCTGCCAAATGAAATAACAATCATGTGTGACTGAAAACGACTTGGAAAAATATAGTTCTGTTTTAGCATCGATCCAGCTTATCTCAGTATGGCTGAGTGAAGAATGCCATTGCCTTTTGTGTGTGTGTGTGTGTGTGCGTGTGTGTGTGTGCGCGTACTGACTCACCACAGAAACAGCTTTAGATAGAATCAGCAATAATGCATATCCTACGCGCCGCTACACACAGATAAGAAACAAATTGTGTTTACACAACACAAACAATGCATCTCTGTGCAGATGAACACGTTCTGATAAAAAGAGCTCATGAATAACACGGATAATAAGCGAAACCTGAACCTGGGGCCTCTTTTGAACATTGCTTGGCGTCTTAATTGTTTGGTGGGTGCATATAAAATGTCAGAAATCAGCCTATTTGCATGTTGCCTTTAGATTACAGGGCAGACCAGGACGTCAGATGAATGGAAAGTGAGGGTTATTTTCAAAACCTCCCACAGACCGCAACGTGTTTGTGTCGTCCTTCCGCTTTTTAAAGAAAGTGAGGCTAAATTTAGAGGCGGTTTTCACAGCCGGTGGCTTTTGTGTGTGTGTGTGTGTGTGTGTGTGTGTATGTGTGAATCTGTGTGTGTGTTTTTTTTTTCAGTCAGACACTGGAGAGTGCGAGATGTTCTTTATGAGATACGTCAATGACCACAGTTGTGCTTGAAGTGGTCCACAGTAAGCAGGCAGGACTAGTTCACACGAGTGAGGCAGGAAATGATGACAGCAATCTCACCCTGTCCCTCTATCACACATACACACACACATACGTAAACACAGACATCAGTAACAATTAAACCTCTCTCTTTTTCCAGCTGTCTGCTTGCCACTCTTGCTCACATTTTCATTGTGTTGCGTTGTGGACGTTGTATGTGAGTCACTCTACACTGTTCACAAAAATATTCAATATAGTAGGGTTGGACGATTAATCGAAAAGTAATCGAAATCGACATTCAGAGCCTATAATCGATCAAACTTTTCCAGGTCGATTATTTCGATTACTTTCCCTTTAAAAACACTACCGTGTGTGGAGTCACGTGACCCCGCTCCGCTATGTTACGTTATTCCGCCGACATGTCGAGCACGGAGAGCTTAAACACTG
>JBBIGB010000039.1:22059086-22072143 GCA_037577075.1 Alestopetersius hilgendorfi
GTTTCTTTGAAAGTATTTAACTAAAGTATAATTGAATGTATTACTGAACTGATATGTCTTTACAGAGTTGGCAATGATTGAATAGCATTCTTCATTTCACTCTCTTCCTGTGTATATCTTTTGGCAAATATTTTGGATTATTTAAAAGGCAATGTGTGACTGGTAAAACAATACTTCCTAACTGACAAAATAGTCATAAGGTAGCTTGATAAGTAATTTAATCAATAGTAACAACTCTAGATTTAAGGAATGAACGTAGAGAATTCTCCAGTTGAATAGAAACACAGAGAGGGACTTGAGTAGAAAACACTGCCCTGGGTCTTATCAGTACTGGCCTGTTTATGTCTGGATGGAAAGACCACATCAGTAAGCCTCCACGCAGGCCTGTGCTTTTAAAAAAATACCCTGAGCCCACACCTTCCTGCTCAAGACTGGGTCCAGAGAAAACCCCCTACTTACAAAGCATTCTGACATTTCGGCGGCCCAGCTCCCCTAACCGAAATCTGCTTTCCCATCTCATCCTGCACCAGACTTTCATTGACTATTCTTTTTGGATACAAGGTCAATCAAATTAAATGACTCGGTCTCATATGAAACATTTGGCTTAATATTCAGGATGTAGATGTGTTGAATTACGTGGTGGAATGTGGGGGAGGGGGTCATTTTAACTTTTAAAAAAAATTCAACACGAGAGACAGAAAGGGAACACAGCACTTAAAGGTGAGGGCGGTAGCATAATCCAGTCTGGGTCTGACGCTTTATTTCTCCAAGTCCGAGCTACTGGGACGTGTGCCAGGAGAGTTATAGAGGAGGGAAGCCAGGCCAAGAGCGCTGCAGGCCGGACAGCCTGCCGAGCACGAGCCCTGGGGATGGGGGAGCTCAGGCTGGGGGCGGGAGGAGAAGCAGCAAGAGACATAGCCTCTCAAATTCAGGAGCAGGAAACGTGTCTCAGAACCAGGATTGGACAAGACAGGAGAAGGATGAGAGCTGCAGGGACATCCTATAGTGATAGAGAATATCAGGCCAGATAAGACATTGCCTATCAGGAGGACATGTAAACTGTGGGTGGACTCTCAGCCACTCAGATGGCTTTGTCCAGTGGACTGATAGGAGCGTGTTTTCTTTGCTATGACTTATCTATGAAACAAATTAGAGTTAATTCCTGTACGCATTCATTAGTGACCTGTGACCTGTGACTAACCCTTTTAAACACTGTTTAGTTAACCCCTTCCTTCAACTTGTTATTAGCAGTTTGTAGATCAAATAAAACGTTAGTAAGGATAGTTTTTTAAAGAAAAGCCCAGAAAATTACATGCATATAGATGGCAAGACACACTCACATAGCTCGCATGTTGTTCTCTGGCAGCAGAGGGATCTCCAGCACCTTGGTGTTAGACTGCATGGCTTCGTGGCTTGCGGTGGAGACGGTCTTGCCAGTTATGCGGTGGACCTGGTAGAAGGCATGTGGGCGCAGGAGTCGGTCGTCTGCCGTGCCGATGAACAGCTGGAGCGTCAAGGGCTCGTTTTCCATGTAGCCGTAGAGCTGGCAGGACAACAAAGGAAACCAGGTGAGCCCCCCAAAACCTAACTCGAGAACCCCTCTCTTAAAACGCCATCTTCTTTAAGCTATAATTACTTGAGTGCACTGTGGCTACGACTTCCTAATGATAGCTTTTAGCCTTAGAGCAGCTCACACACATGCTAGCAGCGCCGCCGTGTTTGTTTCTCCGGTTGGGCTGGAGACAGGGCACTATAACCTCGACCCAGTTTGGTCTGGCTAATTGTTAGGAGAGTTCCCTTCAGGGGCCAGGGATTCTCTTCTGGTTTTGATCTTCTTTGAGAGATTCTATGGCAGACTACTCTTGGCCACTCTGCCACAGCGCACAGTCTTTAGGTTGGCTCCTGTCACTTCACTGTTCATTAAAATTTCAGAGGGGCCATAAAAAGGATGCCCAGGGAGATGCAGGCTTGTAGCAGACACTGACTCAATGGAAAGTGACCATTATCGACATACAAGGAGAGACTAAAGTGATTATTTTAAAGTCTGCCCGCAGGAGCAGTATGTACAACTACTGGCGATTACCCAGTTGACTTTTAAAAGGGTTAAACCTATTAATTCAGCATAATGCAGAAATTCTGTTTTTTTTTTCATGATCCTAATAACATTTTAATGGCTTTAAATTAAATGTATCAAGTCATTTATTGGGATAGTGTTATGATACTGCCGTCATCATTTTGAAAACAATAAATCTGAGGTCATATGAACTCAGCACATGCTCTATAAATTTCACAGAAACAATGTCTAGCTAATGTTTATGGAAAAAAACAACAGGCAAAATGACAACTCCATGAATAAAAGTTCGTCAGTATCTGTTGTATACTCTTAAAAAACGTTACTCTTTCGGCTAAAATAAAATCACATTGAATAGAAAAACTGTGAATTTCATTTCATCTTATTGATGCATGTGAAGTAAATTTTAACGAGGGACTGTATTTCTGAGCATAACACGCTGCTAGTCTCCATAATGCCCGAGGCTTTTTGACGCGGAACAAAACACGTGTTATGATTTTCATATGGCTTGTGATGCTTTGGGCTGCTGCCAAAGACGGTGCCACACTGAGATGAAAGAGGCAAGAAACTCAGAATCCCTGCTTCAAACAGGTACCACTTCCTCTCTTGCCGACTACCACTTAGCTCCAAAAGAAAACGCATCAAAACGGGCAAGCAGAACAAATGGCCATTACACATATAAAGAAACCATTAGTCAATGGTACAGTGAGTGGAATACACTTACACATTCCAGCTTGATCTAATGTCGGTATAGTGCAGTGCTATGTTTTGGGAATGTTTTGGGAGAAAAGAGGTCTAGATTAAATGGAAAAGAACCGAATCAGTGTTGAGGTTAGTTGCAGTATTCCATGAATGTAAGCTATTCCCCAGTGAACTGTGGCTTTGGTACAACCAGAAGAATGGCTTTGGTGTTACCAGATTGCTCACTCTGCACGTTCTCTACGCTGTGTGTGGGCATCTGGATTGCTCCTTGAAACAGTAAAAAGAAAACGTTGAGAATGCCTGGACCGCTCAACACCAAGGCCAGAAGCTCTCCAAGGGTTAAGTTGGGCACTCAGAACTCTACCCAGCTGGAGCTGCAGGCCACATTTTAGATTGCCTTGAAAGCAAGCAAGACAGACCTGTCAAAATAAAGTCCATGAGGTAAATCGGACAGCACTCATTTAATGAATGTCTATAATTTCAGGTCCCTGCCTTGTGAAGTTTTTTTCAGTGACCGAGTCGAGACAGTAAGCCTGTCAAACTAAATAACAGAGGCCATGCTTATTTAAGCAATTGAGTCATCTAACAGAATGCAGACCACATGTAACCTATGACATAATCTGATTAATGCTTTTATAATTACCTCTGTGAGGGGGGTTCTGGGGATCAGGGGAGTTTGGGGAGAACCAGACCAATAGAGGCGCGAAAGCAAGGCGTCGCTGGAAATTTTAGGCCAGTGCAATCACTTTCTGTGACAAGCTAGTGAAACACAGTAATCCCTTGCCCGCGTATAGTGAAAATCCGCATTGTTGTGTTTTGGTAAAAAGAAAATGCCTGTTTTTATAGAGTCAACCGTAAATATGCCACCAAATATGCTCCCAGAACACTTACATTTTATTTTAAACTCAGTTTAATGTATTAACCTTAAAGAATATGTAAAGGTAAACCTGTATTCGCCTCTTTTAATTTAAATTCCTCACCAAGATATGCAACTCAGAAGGTCGCTGCGCAAAAGTATTGGGACACCGCGGCGAGGTGAACGTTTTTTGGGGAATTACACCTGCTCTACTCAGGCTAAAAATACAAATGGGCTTGTTGGAAATGTCTCCCAGAGATCAATCAAACTGTGGAGTTTGAAGTGTCTGAGTCCTTGCACCGCAAAGAAATCACGCTCGGAGCACGGGGCTTAACCCTGGTGTGGAATTCGAAAAAATTGCTTCCAGGTCAGCTAGCCTGCCCTGAGTCCCCGTATGGAAAACATCCAGAAAAAAGTATATTCATTGCACCAAAAAAACAAAAACAGGCAGAGGATATTTGCAGTTTCCGCTTTTTGGGGGGGATTTCCGTGTAAAACTATGAGTTCGGTTCACAAAAAAATCTTTGTGTGACTGAATCCGCGACTCCTGATTTGCGTAAAACTGGTGGTTTACTGTATAGCTAAAAACCATGAAACTGTGTGCTCTATCATGAGTAATTAGATTAAAGCAAGCTAAGTTAGTTTGCCCAGTCCGCTACGTTTGAAAAGCTGACATCGCAACAGCACCGACTGTCAATTTCCAAGCATGATATATTAGTCAAAATTAATAGAGTAAAGGTATGCAAGGTTAATGGTGCAATAAAAACCATTCTTTACTAGATTCCCTTTCCAAGCGCCATCTCCCGAGCTTAGTGCACAAGAATGACAGAATTTCAAGCCAGTGAATGTTGGCTAATGATCTATCCGCGTTCCCGGTGTCTTTTTTTTCTCTCCCTACAGAGTCTCGCAGCTGTCCTGACCCTGAGCGCTAGTCACATATGCTTGTCATCAATGAGGCACGCCGGGGTCAGGGGCTTCTTGAAGTCCCGGCCTCTCTAGAGAGCACTTCATCTCCAAGGTGATCTCACCAGAACGCTCGCTCCGCTTACTTATATTTTACTCGCTGTGTCACCGCAGCTAATTAGCTTCAGGCCCACGCACTACCAAGCATGTATGGAGAAGTGGAAAAAAACAGGGGAAAATAATATTGCATTCGTGCTTTTTATTGACTTGATCATGAGCTCCAATCAGAAAATGGCCAAAAGACCTTATACTTTTCAGGTCCACTTACACCACAGCTCCGTATCGTTTGTGCTTTGCTGAAATTTTGACCTCTTTCATTTCAGCAGGCATTACATCAGCTTTCGAAAGTCAGATGTAGGATTAGTGCGGGAGACACGAAGTGGACGATTTTCGCACTTGCGGGTCTGGTGGCTCAGGCCGATGGAGGTGGCCGGCATTATTCAAAGCGAGGGTGACCTCATGCACAAGGGGAAGTGATTAATGAGGTCAGGGAACTCACAGTGACGCTGGTATTCCCGACACTAAAGAAACGTGGTTTGTCCCCCTAGGGCGACCTCGCTAGATTCATTTACCATATGTGCTCCCCTGAAACCCCTTTCTCCACGTCTGCCTCCATCCACACACACATGCAGACGTTGTCCAAAACGGCAGACTTAAACAGCAGCCTAAACCTTGGCCTCTCTCTCAGCAAGCTAAGAGGAATGGCGAGCTTTAGGGCGCGATGACAGAGTTCTGCCTGTTGTCTGCTATTTTGCATAGGTCTCAGAGTGAGTGAGCGAGTGTCAGCCTGCAACAGTGCTAGAAACCCGATGACTCTGATTTATACATGAGCAGAATTAACAAGGAAACGTAGCATTAGTCCTCATAACCATGACACAAAATATGTCACTCTACTGTTGGTCCGTAGTGGCGTTCAAAATGAATTCATACAGTAGCAGGTAGCAGTAGCAGGTATAAGCGAAATGTCCTCGCTGGAAACTCATCACTCCTGCTAGGTTGTGCGACTTCAGGATTTGCAATAGTCACATTTGTTTAAGGAAATAAGAGGCTGATGAGTGGTCTCATCTGAGAGTGACACCAGACTAAGTGCTTGTTTCTGGCACTCTCTCTCTCATTCATTATCCTTCTGACTTTTTTTCTGTCTTCCTCTTCATAGTCTCTCTTTATCTCTCCCTGTATCAGTCTCTCCTGTTCTCTTTTTCTTTATTTCTGTTTCTAACGTCTCATTGCGGGAAGCAGGAATGTCATGACTGGCCTGGTCCACGTGGCGCAGAGAGGGGGAGCAGAAGAGAGCGAGTGAGGGAGTAAAGGAAGGGGGAGTAGACCTCGGCCCATTATCACATTCGCTCCCGAGCGCTGACAGTCACCCGCCGAGGCCTCTCTGTACCAAATTAAATCTACACTCATCCAAGTCTTCTCTCTCCTGCTCCAAAGCCCCCTTTATTAGCTCTCGATTGCTACACACAGCGTTTGCTACGTGTGTGTGTGCATCGCTTTATTGTGTTTGGCTACATCAGTAACCAGAGGCACTTTTCTGTGACTGCAGCCTGTGCTGGGTATTAAAGCACAAATCGAATGTTATGTCATCAAGGGCCAACGTTTGGAGTGTGGCCCCCATGTCTAGACCAGTGATCATAGAGCTCTAAGCTCCATATAAATTGACGGCTTTAAAACAACTGTTTCGAATCCAAATGCACTGCCAAAGGCTACACTCTGACGTATGCAGGATTCCAGTGCCCTGTGATCCAAACGACGGCCACCGAAGCCTTACCTCATAAATCTGCGGCCCTCACCTCAAACCAATGAAAATGTTGCCGTTGTGTAGCATTCTTCGAGGTACGCTATGGCTGCAATTAGTGGTTTCCCAATACCAAGGTCTTGAGTAAGGGGAGCCCCCTTAAAGAAAAGGGAAATCTGGGCATGGGCGTTTAATAGAGCTTTACATAATAAACATGAGACATTAATTATTTGCAAGACGATACTTAGGCCTCTTAACTCTTAAATAAGAGATTTTTATAAAAATGGCAAGGCAAATGTCCATGAAGATGAAATAAAGATGTGTTCAACATGTAGTGGGCGTTCCAGGGTAATATCAGACTCCTCTTAATATCATTAATATCATTAAACTTCTTAATTTCCTATACACACACATACTGTATATATGTGTGTGACTGTCTCCTTATGGAAGAGGAGTCTGATATATACAGTATGTGAGTGTATAGCAAATTAAAAGTTAATTTCCTATACACACATGATTTACTATCAACGCAAATTAAAGCGTCTATAGGAAATTACAACTACTAACAGTAGAATGGACTTAATTGTAGATTCTTAACTGGCTCCTCTTGGCTCACATTCATTATTGGCATCATTGACGTTTTTAGCTGAAGTACTTGTTTGGTAGCATGCTATAATTGAGCAGATGCCCAACTTGACATACATTCCACTACTGACCCAGGAACAGTGAGGACTGTAAAGAACAGGTGCCGAACATTTTCAGCAAAGTAAATGAGGAAAAGCAATGATAAACTAAAACCGTTTATGAAACGGTTGAAACTTTCGTGCACATACACAAATACCTACAGGTCTATAGACTAGGATTGCAGACATCACAGTCCAATCATGTGTCGGAGATCTGTTGAAGGTAAACTGAAGCAACACACTCTGAGAAATATTTTATAAAGCAAACTAAGTTGATTATCTATTTGGAGAAAGTCCACTGGGCCACTTCAGATGCTGTGCGTATGAATGGTCAACATGTACCTTGTTGCTCATTTCATGCAAATGTCGAAACAGGATCAGAGCTTTAGAGCAACAGCTACTGCATCAGTAACAGCACTAATTCTCATAAGAAACATGATTAGCCTCAAAGGCTAAATCTGACTATGTAGCCAAAGCATGTACAAACAAGCCTTACCAAGCAAGGCATCGCAGTAGATGGATACATCATACCTGCCTGTAAGAGTTAGCAGTACATATAGGTTCATGTCCTAGGCCTTTACCCTTCACGAAAACATAATTCCATGTAATTCAGAGCTGGCGAATACATTTGATATCAGTTTCAAGTTGATGGAAAACCCATCAATCCTGACGTGGTCTTTCACCCGAAGGTAGACTTTGACATTCCCCCCAGAATGCCTTTGGAAAACCATCGTGTACATGTTGGCCATAGCTGTGGTGCGGCGATGTGCCTTTTCCGCAGACAGCGGGAATGGTGGGGGCAAGACATCCCCCCCTAATAGTAGTGCGGTCGGCAGCAGCTAGTAAAGTGGAAAAGCGGCTAGAGAGGTCAGCTGCCTCCATCACCAGCCAGACGGGCAAATGAAAGACACAAAAAATAGGAGTTGAGGAACAGAGGAAAAAGGAAAGCTATAGGAAAGTACAAACGGAGTGGGAATGGTCAAAGGACAGGATATTTCCACCATCATGGGGCATCTTTTCAACGGCCCACCCCTTCTCTCGGCAGCTTTGGTCACTGGTTCACAATTGCAGCAGTTTGGAGGAGAGGGAGAGTGATGTCAGCCCTACGAAGGGAACTTTCCTAAACAAAGGGGAGCCTGTGTGTTTGGCAGCAGCCGTGGAAGGGGTTAGAAAAACACCTCGGTTCATTACGGCAGTGCTGCAGAACCTCGATGATAACTAATGAGCACGCCAGCGGCACAGAAATACAGGACCGGGTAAAGGGAGAGGGGAATCAACCTCTTCATCCAAGCACCAGATGTCTAGAGCTATTAAAAGACTAACTATAAAATTAAAAGACTGAACTATTGCTACCCAGCAAATGAACCTAAACACTGACTTACGTTTCAGTTCAGTATAGTGGTGGTACTCTCTGAGAGAACTGTGCCGTTGCCCTAAAAGTATACAGCGGGAAACGATGCTGCATTTTGGAGCGAGCTGTCAGCACATGGATTGACTTGGGAGTGCTTCTGAGGGTGCTTCACCAGAAGTGACATCATCAGTGAAGCAACCTTCCCTGGAGCCCTGGCTTAGTGGCATCAGATGGGGTGTGGAAGTCCTGCCCCACCGCCTTGCCCAGTTCCCCTGTGGGGCACCACTGGGGCACAGGGTCCTTAATCAGCAGGAAGCAGAGGGTCCCTGAGGGTGGCAACCCTGCTGAGCCCCAGCTGCCTGCATGACGACTCCTCATGCCCTACACCCCCACCCCCCATCCCTCTCTGTCATTCTCCATTGCTGCACCCACACGCCCAGGGCTTTCTCTGGCTTCTACTGCTTCACATTATCTTCAACAAAAGGTTCCTAAATTGATATTGACATACTCTTTTACAGACAGAAATTTTTAAATATCCTGAGTCTAATCACACGTACTACAATGCAAACCGGCTAATAGGCATCATTAACTGTCATCCAAATAACAGCAATGAATACTTTCATTGTCATTTCTGTTAAATGTAGAAAGTGTCAAAATGGCTAATTAGCTAATCTGGTTCCTTTCTGTTTATCCTTACAGAGGACTGGCAACATTACTCACTACTGCCCTCTAAAGATCTTTATTAAAAAACATCAAATAAACACATTACCCACGGCCATATTGCTCATGATGTAGTACCAGTTAGAACTGGTGACAGACCTACTGGCTGAGTCATTCTTAGGTAAAAGAAATGTGTAATAAAGGTTTAGGCTTCCAAAATGTAGAGTTTTTTAAATTTTCAGAACAGTTCTTCACACTCAGACACTCTCATTTACAAAAATGGTTCTGTTGAAAAGTATTATTATGGTCGCCAAAAGAAATTCCTCTGTGGCACCGTGCCAAAGAAACCTCTCTGACAGCTTTATTTCTAAGAGTGTCGGCTTGGGAACTTCGACAGAGCCACGATCTGAATGCTGCTCTGGCAGAGAGCTCTCAGCACTGGATCGTCCACTCTAAGTGCTGACAAGAGTGCGTGACTAAGCTGAAACTTGTCTTTTCCCAAAGCACAGCTCTCTCAGTAGAGAGGACTGCCTGACCCCAACTTGCAGAAAACCCAAGTCTGGCTGCAAGGTGAGAATTCTTCTGGCTTCCTCTTCGAGAAGCTGCAAGTTTGGGAAAGCATTCAGTTATTCCACCCTATGTGGGACAGTTAAAAGTAAAAAACAGTAACTATGTGAGTATGACAGAAAACGTGTGCCACAGAAGTGGCATTTACTGATTTTCTATGAGGAACAACTGTTTTATTAACACATTTTTTATGAAAAAATGGAAAAAGAAAACAATCATGGGTCCATAAGGGAAAAAATATCAAAGTAAGACCATAGATCAATTCCTTCTGTCTGTACAAACAGTAATTAGAATGTGAAAGCCAAAGACCCATACTAGAGATCAGTATCCTAACCCGTAGATGTGTTCTTTATGGGTCCCAATTACTGGGGACTTGAAGGAGTCAGGAGATTGGAAATAAACATTAAACATCTGTGGCTGGTTTTGCTCAGTGCAGTTCAAATCAGAGGTTGCCAAGTCTGGAAGTAAAAGAAAAAATCTTCAAAAATGATAAACACACAAAAACGAAAAAGGGAAAAAAGCATCTTACAGATGATATCATGGTAAATGATTCCTACTAGTTTTCACTTCTTTGGTTAACACTCCTGTTTTTGCTCACGCAGACCACCACGAGCCGCACCAGCGCAGTGTGAGTGATGGAGTGGCACAAGCTCAGTCGGGTCCAGTTCAGAATGCCAAGAGCATGACAGGCCGGGCTGCTGAGCCACTCCGCCTGTGTTAACAAATTCACCTTCAGCAGCGAGACATGACTTTTGGTGGGGAGGAAATGGCTTATAAATAACACCTGAAAGTTGATGAATTAGGTTTGAAACTGGCCGGCTAACAGCAGCTGTGCTAAGAAGTGAAAGTGCCCATGTCTGATTGGAGAGAAAATAAGCGTTTGGAAAACAGCTGCAATCCCTCGACTACTGTCTTTAGCAAGAGGCGACGGCCCCAAAGCAGTGTTTCTGTGTCCAAATATATTAAATTATTGATTTCCTGGTCACACACACACACACACACACACACACACACACACACACACAGACATCACTCACAACCACCAAAATACACACACACACACACACACACACACACGCACATACACACACACACACACACACACACACACACAAAACGGTGCACTTTCCACCTAGAGTCAACCAAGAACAGAGTTGTGGGACAGGTTAAGTTGAGGGGGGGTGAGAGAGTGAGAGAGAGAGAGAGAGTATATAAAAAAGACAGAGTGTTCTGGTTTAGGTAATGCAGGTGAGAGTGACGTGGGCCCTTTAAGGTCTGCCAAACACAATACTGCGAGGTGGTGCTCCCGCGCCATGCTAATTGTGTCAATATGCGCCACCGCAATTCACTCAAACCATGTGCTGTAGGCGATTGACTTCGGCCTTCATGGGCCATTAATAACACACACACCCGCGCGTCACTCACAAGCACACACACTTGCTTTTTTCCCCCTTTTTTTCTCTTTCTTTCTGTCACTCTCGAACACACACCTGCCCTTATTGAGAGATCAAGTGGTCAGGAAGCGCAAACAGCTCTGTTTGACAAAGTCGAGACTTTTTCTAAATAATGAACAAGGTGGCAGTCATATGCAGTAAATCTGTGTTTCTTCAGGGAAAATACTCTGCTACTAAGTCTGGAGTCACACTCCTGAACAAAACGCAGAGCTAGTCGCAGTTGCTCAGAAGTCTTGATTTATTGAGGAGATTAACGAGAAGTACACAAGTATTCTTTCGCAATGGAGGCAACACTGCCTGTTTAAAATTAAAAATTCATTTAAAGTATTATTTCACCTTCAGCCAATTTCTGGCAAACATATTTTAAAAGTTTTATATTAGAGGACCCATGTCCATGTATATATGGCGCATACTAAATCTTGAAAACTCCTTTTACTGCATTTTGTGTAAAGGACTAATCCAACCCCAGTGTGGATTCTGAGCTTTCTGTGTGCACTAATGCATTTTCTCCAACTGTATAAAAAACACATCTTCCAGTTTTTAGTTTCATCAGATTGTTTACATAGCAGAAAAATGCCACAGTGATGAGAAGTCTCAATATTAATGGAAAGTACTAGATTAAAATGCATACACAGTTTTGAAGTGTTAAGCCTTAAGGGTTAAGAAGGATTTGTGAAACATATATGCACCTTCAGGTTTTAGGTCAAAATTATAATCACACATAGCTGGCCTGCGTTTTGTGCTAACAGCAGTGTAAGTGTAAGTGTGTATATGACTGAGGTACCTGCACCACGGGGTGTCCTCCTGATAAGGCCTTCACTGCTCCTCGGCTGCCCTCGGTCTCATAGTGCGCGCGGTGGTGGGATTTGGGCTGCACCTCGATCTGCAGGCTGTACGGGCCCGAACAGGACGGCAGCTGCCAGTCAAGAGCCGGCTGGGACGGGCTGCCAATCAGAGAACAGAGTTTCTTAATACTTATGGATTACGCACAGTCTCACTCGCATTAATCTGAGAGCTAAAAACCAGAGTTCCTCCCCTGCTCTGGCAAGCATTTGTGTTTGAACCCTTTCATTTCATCACTGCCTCTAATCTAATCAACTGAAGTCACAGCCTGACATACTTTGTTTCCAAAGCCCGGCTTGCTAATTGCAGACCACTCTTCGGAAGAATTAATGAAGGAGGCATGTGCTCCACTTGGACCGCTCCATGCTTTCTATTACAATCTGACAGCTCATCAGAGCGAGGGCCATCCTTTAAAAAGGGGTGAATTCAGTTATGCAATTAAATGATATATTAGAAAAACATGATGGGACTTTATAAAAGCTTTATGAAGTCCATTCCGTATGCCTGTCTTTTTTCAGAGAAGTGAGTGAGAGTGACAGCCGTGTGTTTTGTTTTGTTTTCGTCTCTCTGTCGCCGAGGTCCTGAGAGAGCAGCCGGAGAACAGATTCCCACATGAGGGGCATTGGTTATCCAACGCAAACACACGGCAGCGGAACGAGATTTCATTGCGTCCGGATGCCTGCCCGACGCAGAGCCTGCGACCTGGCGGCTCAAGTGGCAGCAATCTCAGGCATCCTCTCGGAACTTTCTGCGTGTTTGCTGACCTGAAACGAACTGGCTTCCCTTGCGCCGTTTATCGACCGTGTCTGAGCGCGACCTCCCAAACGAGTCTGAGGGTGGAGGAGGGGCAGGGGGACCTGCAGCCAGAGCCATAAGCACTGACACCATCACTTCCTGTTCCCCACTATCACCACCAAACACTTGATTTCCGGCAGGAAAATGTGCCAGTGAAGGAAAGCACCCCCCCACACACACAGGGGACCCTGAGGTTTGTTAAAAATGTTAATCAAAACAATATAATAAAATGATGTGTTAGTATGTTTGTCTGTAGGTTGCTATGAGAACTAGGATACACACACACACACACAATTCACAGCACCACCCTTTGGAGCATGATTTATGAAATGCAATCGGACTTCAAAGAAAAGCTTTCTGTCTTTTTACATTTA
>JBBIGB010000039.1:22122576-22133468 GCA_037577075.1 Alestopetersius hilgendorfi
TCATCCAGATGGCTGAATCAGACCTTGTTATTGCAGCGCTCCCTGCGCCCTCCACCTCCTCCAGAACCTGCCGTTTATTTACGCAGGGCCGGGCCCAGGACGGCCCAGGGAAGTCCTTTTTAATTGTGAGCAGCTGTACTATCACAGGCTCCTCATTAAGAGGGCAACGGCTTTGCACACTCATTCATAATCCGCCGCGAATAAATAGTGGCAGCTCTGGCGCGCTACTGAATTACCAGATTGTTTGAGTGGCCTAATTTTTGGCCTCTTTGTTTATGAAAGCCTAAACCGCTTGACGTGATTAGCACCCACAACACTGATACTCTCTCCCGGCATGCGTCTCAGGGGAAGACGCATTGATGACCCTCCTCAGTGAGAGAGAGAGAGAGAGAGACAGAGAGAGATTCGTTGCGAGAGAAAGATCGAGAGAGAGAGAGAGAGAGCTCACATGGCATACAGCCATTCTAGCCATATTTGGCACATTTCATGCAATATGCACTGCTGTTGCATCAATCCAGCCCATGACACTGAGCAGCAAATGTTCAAGGGTCTCTTTTTCTTGTATGACGTGGTCTATTAGACATCCACTTTAAACATTAGGGATTACAACCGAGAAACAAAGTGCTCATGCTTATGCTAGTCTTAGCTCAGTGGACAGGAATGAAGGTTAGCCGATTAATAATAACCTTTAAAAAGCAAATGATGTCAATAGTTTCTTAACAGTGGGCCGCTTAAGGAGTTTTTCTGTCCCAGTGGTCCAGCTAAAAAAAGGCCTACATAGATGCTCTGCTGTTCCATGTACTTGCTTGAGGTCTAGGCTGTTCCAGGTGGTTGCTAGGAAGCTGCTTGGTGGATACGGTGGCATCTCTGGTGGTTGCTTGGGTGTTGTTAATTTCTTAAGCACTCAAGTGTTGAAAGTTAGTTGATATAACATCTCAGCTTGTGTGTTGCAGTGGTATGCCAGATGGTTACGTTTTGTTAGAGTTTAGTAGACTGAGACTGGTTGCTATAGTAATGTAGGTGGTTGCTAAGATGTTATGAGGTGGTTGTGATTGTAACCCAGTTGAAATCCTAAAGTGTTACTATGTTGTTATTGTACGCCGAATGTTTGCTACTGTGCTGCCAGGGGATTCCCATGACATCTCTGGTGGTTGCTAGGGTATTTCTATGTAGTTGGTGAGTTGTTTCCAGTGTTTGCTAGCATGCTAAATGGTGCGGTAGTATCTCAGCAACCTGATCTCATGATATACAATGTAATCAAAATACACGCTGCAATCACGCTTTAGGGTTTTTCTCATGCTTCAGTACTGTAAGTATTATAATGTGCAGTGCGTAACACCGCCATTAATTGCGCTCACTGGTGACTGTTAGGTTTAGGGTTAGGGTTAGGGTTAGGGTCTCACGGCATTTCACTGCGTTTCAACCGCTTTACAAACAAAAACGATAAAATCATTATTTTTCTCCTACTACTGATACTGGCAACGTTACACAGCGCGCATTACAATACATAGGCCAGCAAAGCATTGTCCTAGCATGAAAAAAAGCCCTAAACCATGATTTCAACGTGTATTTTGATTGCATTGTATATTGTGATGGCTTCATGAAAACTCGAGAGACTGGGCTGATCTCAGGCAGCTTGTTGTTTGTTATGGTGCGCCTGGTGGTTGTGCTGACATCAATGGTGGATGCTAGCATTTTGCTATACAGCTGCTATAGTGATCCTGGTGGTTGTTAGAGTGTTTCTAGATGGTTGTGTCCCTGGTGGTTACTAATGGTAGTTGCTATGGCATTTCTGGTGGTTGCTAAAGTGTTGCTATATGGTTGCTATGATGAGTCTGGTTCAATAGTGTTAATATGGGGTTATTACTTTGGCAGGTGTTTGCACTGACATCACTGGTGGTTCATTGTGTTTTGCTGTATGGTTGCTATCATGAGTCTTGTGATTGTTAAGGTGTTGTTAGGTGATTATTATTGGAACCCAAGTGACTGCCCCTGGTTGCTAAGGAGTTACTGAATGGCTGTTATGGTATGCCAGGTGTTTACTAATGTGCATAAGAGGGGCCTCATTTAACCACATAATTCTGCTATTCATTCCTATCAGTAAACATCTTTTGAAAACTGTAGGACAGTGAACTTAGTGGGCAAGAAAGAGTGCTAATCTCATCTCAAGAGGCCAGAATCAAATTTCATCCAGAAGCAGCTGTGTAGGGGCCCTGGAGTGACATTGTTAGTGTTAAAAACAGTTATTAGGGGCACTTAATGCAAAGTGGGAACTTCAATTTTGCAAACTGGCTTTCAAAATTGTCACAACTGTTTGTATGATAAGGCAGTAATCAAAAGAATGAAGAACTCCTTTAAAGGTGATGAGGCTCAAAGTCACGGTCAAATCAGTGTGATTTTTATCTGATGTCATTGTGTCGACTGCCCACAAGTGCTTAAAAGGCTTTAACTCAACAGTGATGTGTGGCTTCACCAGCTCTATGAGATGGGGAAACGTTAGCTGACAGCATGTGTTTAATTTTACGTGGAGTTTAATTCTAAAACACCATGACTACATTCCGCAACCAGGCCTTAAATTGACAACATGTCAAATCAACTGTCATCGATGGCGCGCTAATCTTTGTTTTGACGTTGGTATGAATTAATTCGCGGTGGCCGGCGAGTTAGAGCAGACGGAGCCAGTAGCGCCAGCTCGGCCTCCATTTGTTCATATAGTTTATGTGAGTGGTGGCAGGCAGCTTTGGATGCCCTTTTTGTCATATCTCTGTGTTGATATTTGAATTTGTCATTGCCTGTCAGGCCCCCTAAATGTTTCCATAATCCGGTTTTATTATAAGCAACACTGGCCCATGTTGAAAAATGAAGGCGAAAAACAACAAAAGTGGCCACCGTGGCCAGCCACAGGGAAGCTGGACCACACACAGCGTTTAGGAGAAGAATTTCAGAATGGACATATTTAATTGGTGGTTGGGTGGGGGTGGGGGAGGAAGGCAACATTGCAAACAAGGCCATTTTTGTGTATGCCTCTATTTGACTAAACAACACTTACTGCGATTGCTTATTTTTCAGTTACTTGTTGCTAAATATTGAGCTTTTGTATTCCTCGTCTAAACAGAGACGCTGCATTACATTTCGGTGACATCCTGCTCTCATATGAGCATGTTAAAAAGTCCCTTTCAAAACATTTAAATAACAACAGGACAGTGTTTAACTTTTTTAATGTGTTTGGAAGTGTGTGTGTGTGTGTGTGTGTGTGTGTGTGTGTGTGTGTGTGTGTGTGTGTGTGTTTGTGTGTGTGTGTGCGTGAGTGAGTGTGAGAGAGAGACAGACAGAAAGAGAGAGAGTGAGGAAGATAGAAAGTGAAGAGGGTGCACACTTCAGAGCACACCAGAGACATTATTAGCTGCAGGCCCTACATCGTGCAAAACCAAACCCTACAACATAACGGTCAGGTCCAACACAGCTCCAAATAATAAACCCAGCAAAAAAGGCTTTAGTCTTCATAATAATGTCCCAGTACACACAATTTTTTTACGGAGCAAAACAATTGTTGGTTAGTTTGTTTACATAGTATGCTAGTTAGCTTGTATAATAGCTAATCCAGTTAAAGATGAACTAGATTAGGTGGTATCTGCACCTTAATTGACTACTGTGCTAGCCAGAATACTTGCTATCCATGGTGCACATCACTGCTTCAGTTCATTTTGCCTCTTTCTTTGAAACACAGCATTTAGCAACTAGCAATTCAGTTCAGACCAGGCCTGGTGTCCCACCAACTAAGCTTCATTTTGTACATTTGTCTATTGAAGCAAGTGAGGCCAAGTGATCTTTGTGCACATTTCAGACTCTTAGCCTTAAAAACTACATCCATTAGCATAAAGAGATTTGACTGTCTGAATGTGAGGCTCATTTTTAGCTTCTTTTTTTTAGCTTAGCTGTTTTTTGTTTCTGTATACTACAACAGATCTTAAAAAATAGTGAGACTGCATGTATGACAATTGTTATAACTAATTTCTAACTGCTTATTAATGTTTTTATAAAACTGTCTACAACCTAATTAACAACATTTATAAGGGTAGTCTTATTGTGAAGGGGTACCGTGCAGCCCTGGTACTTATGTGTGTTGGTAAGCTAGTAGGTGGGTGGGTTTCCCAGGGTGTCTCTCAGGGCACGGGGTGTGAAGCGACACTCATTCTCAGCTAGTCACACATCGTTCTTCTCTGAGAGCTAGACACACACTCTCTGATCAATATCGCCCTCCTTCTCTTAATTTGCCCCTTCATTACCAAGACCTTGTTCGGAAGACGGATGCACTATTAATATTAAATGAAGATGATGGGCCATGCAGGAGGGCTACACACACACATACACATACACACAGGCCAGAAGCAGGAGGAAGACTCCCACACCAAATGAGACAGCATAAATCAAGCAGCCACACCAGCTGACAGGAGAGGAATGAAGGTCCTTAACATGTTCTGTTGGTGGAAATCTTTGTTGGGCAGTCTATGCTGATGTGATTTTGATTGGGAGTCTTACAATCCTGCTTTTCTCTAAAAAAAAAAAAACCTTTCAGGGTGGGCATATTGTCACATTATTGTTGATATCATATTATTGATAATGTTCTCATTAATGAAATTACACTGTGCCCTGAGAATGTGATGGGTTATAGTACTTATAGCATTTTGAGTGACTATACATGAAAAAAAACATATTTAGACGGGCAATAGAGAGCCAGTAAACAACAAAAAACAGTTTATAGCCACTGTATAATACAAACGCTGATTATATGTCAACACACTGTGATAATAATTTTCATTTACTTATTTTTATGAATTAATTAAATGAAATTTATTATTAATGTTTCCTCCTGATCCTCCAGTGGTTAGCGCCCTCGTTAGCACCCCACCCAGCAAGAAGGTCCTTGGTTTGATTTCCGGCCTTTTCTATGTGGAATTATTATGTTCTCCCTGTGTCTGTGTGGGTTTCTGCCAGGAACTCCGGGGTCCTCCCACAGTCCAAAGACATGCACGTCAAGTGAATTAAAGATGCTGAAGGTACTGTAATGCTAAGGTGTACAGGAACCATGCTGTATCCAAACTGTAATGGCACAGTGTGTTTGTGTGCTCTGTGATGTTCTGGCTGCCCGTCTAGTGTATTTGTCCAACTTTTGCACTATGAATGCTGGGACAGACTCCAGTACCCCCCACAAACCGGATTAGGATGAAAACAACTGAAACAAAATACAAAAATATTACAAGGAATCTGTGACAACTTATGATAAACACTTACATGCCCAATAAGACAACCAAAAAATAACTGATAAAAGAACCCTGAAAGAAAGAGGCTACGTTTAAACAAGACTAGAAACACCTGGGACAAGTGTGGTAACATACTATATACAGGTGAGAACACTAGCAATCAGATGGGGAATAGGGAGGAGACAAGAAACCCAAAGAATGATAAAAACACATAGTCAGAAAAACATGGAAAAGTAAATACGGAAAATTGACCAAGACAAGAGCAAGGCAGGGCAATATTTTACTCCACTTTGTATGTTACATCATTTCTGTCAACAGGCTCATAAACTGAATGGAGCAATTTATGATGGTAACCCTGAATTCCAGGGGGAATGTCATGTGCAAAAGTTCTGGCAACCCTGGTCAAATGACAAGTTTTGTTGACAAACTGCATTGGATAAAAATCATCCCTATCTAAAACATAAGCAGTGCATTAGTAATGAAGCAGAGACCAGTGGTGGGGTGTAGAGTTGGTAGTAGCATCATTTTGTCCCAGTGGAGCCGTCAAAATGCCCAGACACTTTAACCCCCACCCGCAAGTCCCTGATGTGTTTCCAGACCATCTCCCACCTGCCACAGCAAGCAATGTTTACATTAAGAAATTCTCCATCCTGCGCCTGTCACTTCAGGTCAAGGTCAGGCCACCAATGTCAGGGTACCATTGAGTGTGTGTGTTTGTGTGTGTGTGTTTGAGCGAGTGTGAGTGTATTTGAGTGTGTGGGTATGATAGACGGGGCTGGGGGGGCTCCGGTTGCCTGCAGCGGGACGGGCAGGTTGGGGGGAGCCCGGCCGCAGATCGATGCGAGGGGGGCTGAGGGTATGTGGGTGGCCGATAGCAGGGCCATCCGATGCACCGCGCTGGGACTGGATGACATAAGCCCAGACGGCTAAGTGTCCCATTAGCAGGCCGGTGGCCGGGCCGCTGCCGTACCGCCTCACTAGGCTCAGGTGTTGCTTGGAGCGAACGGCCGACGAAGGACGTCTGGGGCGCAGAAGCTGAGACGAAACCTGGAGGTTCAAATGAGAACTTTGACCAAAATGATTAATATTTTTTCATAAAGAGTGTGGAAGAGCTAGCACTATTTAACTAGCATATTGCTAACAGGTTCTAGTCACTGATTTGTTATGTGCTTATCAAAGCACAATGTCCAATAGCTTCTGTACAAATTATTTAAAACCATTAATCTGCACAGTGATGGACTCTCTTTCTCAGGTGTCAGGTGCATGTTAATGTATATGAGTGCTTTGCTCTAATACTAACATTGCTAACAGTGAAGGGAAGCATGCTAAGAAGCACACATTAGCTTTCATTTGAATTAATTTGTATTAATAGTGGCGATTCTCTGGGCTATGCTAAATCTGAGGGTGCAGGCCCATCAGGTCTGTGGTGGCTAGGCCTCCTGAAATCTTTGTTAGGCTCCTTATGTAGATACTTACACAACTGTACACCCATGACTCACAGAAAGATCCAATTTCTTAACATCATACCTCACCAATTAGCTTCCATTACCCTGCACACACAGTCTGCTCCTCTCTTATTCATTATACATCTCATCCATGGTAACCACTTTCGGAAGGACCCTTCATAACTTGCAACAAGATTCATTCTCTATTTATAACTCAAAATCTTAAATAGGTGGACTTATGGAAACATTTAGTTTATCATAGCATGCTAATGGGTGCCTTGAGAACATAGAGTAGTTTGAAACATGACAATAGAAGGGAAGCAATCAAATTACATTGTCACTGAATAATTGTTTTTGGTGGTGCTGCATTCATTATGTTGCACCAGGGCCCATAAAGTCTTAGTTATGCAACTGAACGGCCTTACAACCTGCAGTAAGAGAATCGGACCATCGTGTGTCAGTTAGTAAGACTCTGCTCAGCAGCCTTTGTCTGTGTTGCTATGAAAATGATCACTCCAGGGGATTGAGGTTGCAGTGCTACATAAAAATGTGGGCCTAAAGGCTCTATGTAAATGACTATTGATCCATGTGAGGTGCAGAAATGAGGGATTAACATGGGATGGCGACATCCGCACACAGCGATATCAGATTGTGGACGTAAGCTGCACCTCATATGCCATTTCCATAAGCAATAAAGCTTGTTTGTGTGAATGTGAACACTTGTTTGTGCACATTTTGTGTGTGGGAGAAAGTGTGGCTGTGTGTGTGTATGTGTGTGTGTGTGTGTGTGTGTTATGCAGATCCACGACATCTTTCACTTTGTGTACGTGTGTGTTTTCGTGACACGCAATGCAGCAGATGACACCCTGTGGTCTGCACATCGCAGATGATTCCTAAACAAGATGATAAAACAAGCAGGCCCACACACGGAGAGCGAGAGACACAGAGAGAGAGAGAGGGAGAGAGAGAGAGAGCGAGAGTCTGAATATAGCATCAGTTCAGGGATGGTGTGCATATGTCTGTCAAAATAATCTGTCAAAATCATTTTTGCTGCTTTTTTTTTGGATAAGTGAGTTTGGAAGCGATTTCAAAAGAGATTTGAAAGCTCATGCTCTACTCAGAGACGAAATGGGTTTATTTATCTCATTCACACGACAGTTAATTGCATCATGCAGTGGGTGGAAACAGTGTAATTGGTCATTCAGCAGCTGCTAGAATTGTGATTTCACACTTTTAAATGAATACGGGTTGCAAAAAATGAAATCTTAACAAGCCAGAAAATCTTGAAAAGAAAAACTTTTCTACTTTGAGAACTACTCACTCAACTATAAGAGATATGCAATGTTAAGGTTTAAGAAGCTTAACAATGGCTCAGTATATTTGCAGATATTTTTGCTTGATTCTATTTTTTGCAGAGTAAATCATTTTACACCAGGAAAGCTGTTGTTTTCCTATACAGAGCGGTGCTGTTTAAAATGGAATTCAACAAATTCTTCACATTAAAGGCATAATTCAGTTGTTGAGATAGTATGCGAAGAGCGTCGAGGTGAAATCATAGAGAAACTCACAGTCAGATTTCATTACAGCGGTTGTGAATGGAACCAGGGGTAGAATGTCCACACAACACAATGTCAACACAAATATCGCCATTCATTTTCCAAACACACCAACGAACTGACACGTCCTCTGAGTCGCTATATTGTGGCGACCGGTGGAGGAAGGCGACACACACACTCAGACGGAGGCAGAGAAGTTCTTTTTCTTTTCTTTTATTTGGCACCAAGCAGACAGCACAGCACTCCCCACAGCCACGGGAGCAGCGTGCCCGCTGCTCCCGTGCTGGACCGTTCCCTCTTTCTTGCTCTCTCTATCTCCAACCTAATTCTCAGCTCCCACTCCAACCCCGAACTCTCTCCCAACACCAACCAACAGTGCCAAGCACCGCCCGCCCCTTATATACACCACCCCAAAAAGCCCGCTAGTTGCTATGGCGATGAGCCACAGGTGCTCATCGCCCCCCCACACAGCACGTACACACTCTGGCCCACAAATACCCCCTGACACACACATACCCCCACCATACAGTTCACGTGGCTCTCCCGTGCTCGCCACAATATACTGGAAAAATACGTGAAAGAATGGTGCCATTGGTTAATCGGGGCAGTTGGTAGCCTAGTGGTTAGGGCATTCGCCCTGTGATCAGAAAGTCCAGGTTCAATTCCCAAGACTTCTAGGCACCTCTGAGGTACCCTGAGCAAGGTACCATCCCCACACACTGCTCCCCGGGCACCGTGTTCCTGACTGCCCCCTGCTTCACTTGGTGAATGGGTTAAATGCAGAAGAAGTATTGTGTGCTGTTCACACTGTGTGCTGTGGTGTGTTCACCTATGACCAGATTGTCACTTTCAAGAGGCTACTTTGCTATAGACCCTACACCATAAATGTGCTTTAAAATTGTTCAGGTATAAATCTTATCTCAAAACTGTCATGAAACAATGAAACTGGATTTCCCCTTTAAACTAGAGCAATGCTACCTTGTTCATTTATGACCAAACTGATGTTTAAAATTGTTTATTTTATTGGTCTATGTCTAAAGGATTACGTCCAGGCGATCAGTGTTTTAAAACATATAATTAATATTAATATATACACATTGCGTGTGCAGTATAAGCACAGCTGCCATCGGTGGTAAATAATAATTTGGTTCACTGGGGTCAAGCCCTCAAGCAGTACAACATAAAGATACGTCTTCATACAACCTCCAACCTGTTCACACTTCCAAATTATGTTCAGACGTGAAACACTTCCATTTTCCAAAAAGGAAAACCTAGACAGGAAACGTCTCTGCAATGAGAAGCACTGATTATGTTGCGTTAGACAGACGCTCGAAAGGTTCTGTGATTAAATGGAGATGGTATAGCATGAAACCTGAGGAATCACCATGGCATGGAGGGGTTGTACATGAGGTTAGTGTGAGAGGTTTTTTTTCCTCTTGCTCTTTTGTTAATAGAGGCATATGTTACGCAAACGATGAAGGGGAGAATGAATCAGGACAGGAAATGCTCTCTTGCTAAGCCCCGTGTGTGGCCAAGAATGAAGGCCATAAACAAAGCCCCTCTTTGTGACTACACGCTCTCTCTCTCTCCCTCTCTTTCTCTCCCTCTCTCTCTCTCTCCCTCTAGGCTAGTATGCTGATCTGACATTAATAAAAACATGGAAACATGCTGACCTGAGAAAGGATGGCGCTGACACTCAAGTCACCTGGGAGGCCTGTCACAAACACACACAAACGTTTTTATACAGTGTCAGGACGTCGTGTCTCACACATGTCCCAAATGTACCATACCGTACTGTGTGAAGGTCTTGAGCCACCCCTCATTCGATATTTTGTTTGAATCATCTTGTTGATGCAAAACTACTATTTTACGCCTGTCTTATCTTTGGCATATTGGGTAGATTACATGAAAGAAACAGGAACAAACATTTAGCATTTTGCAGGGTGCCAAAAGATACAAGGTGCCTAGATAAAGGAGTTCCAACCACTCAGCATTCAGCACCACCAGTATACTGATCACTGCCTGATCATCTGGAATCACCTGCACCTGTTTCTTCACTGGCTCAGGCCTTAAGATAGTTGTGTCTTGTTATGCATGAATAATTTACAAACACAAAATTGGTCAGATTCAGGGACTGGACTGAACATCTGATCATTTTGAAAGTCCTTCAGAAAGCCTGTTCTTCAAGACTATGTTAAAAAGCAGAGAAGTCTGGCTCTTTGGAAGCAAAATATGAAGAAATGAGGGGTGGTTCAAGACTTTTGCACAACACTGTACTTACACCAGGCCTGTTTGTAGACACCTCATCCAAGTTATTCAAGGTAGTACTAGGGCAGTTGCCGGCAACCCGCAGCTCTTTCATTCTTATGTTGCAGCTCCCTGTGGCTTTGGAAAATAAATAATAATTTAACACTAGAACGGCGGCTAACTGCAAATACCTGCAACAGCTGGATGTGTCAATTGACACAGCGGCCAGTTTCGCACATGACACTTCCCGATACGACGCTGCTACAGTATGTTACATGCAAGCTGTAACCAGCAGACACAGCAAGTGTCCAGTGGACTTTGGACCCAGAGCCCATCATACAGTGCCAGTCGCCGAATCAGAATCAAAATCAGAATCACATACA
>JBBIGB010000039.1:22151675-22165012 GCA_037577075.1 Alestopetersius hilgendorfi
CCCAAGTTCAACTCGCGCCTCCCGCCAAAACCACACACACACACACAGTCTTTTAGCTGTTCCTCCTGCACGCCACAGTATTGTAAAATTTAGGTTTTAACAGTGACTTAATCCTACTGCCCAGTAGTAAACAGCTTTTAGGTCCCTAAATAAATATAAAGTTATGGCACGGTTTTTAACCCTTTGTTAAACTAAAGTTTTATAATTAACTAAAGTAAATGTTGCAAAAATGTCTAAAAATAACAGCGTACAAATTGCAGTAATGGTGAAGTAATATATTTTTCTGCTTTAGTTTTTTGCAGATTTTCCTTTACTTTTGATGTTAATTAAATAAATCTGACTTATCAGGAGAACAAATTTCTCTTCACTGGCAAAATACCACCTGATCTGCACTGGAATGCAACATCAGTCAGTGCAGCCCAGATGAGTACAGGTTGCTTAAGGTTCCTTTCAGTGTTTCTTCTTCGTACACTTTCAGAATTTTCCTATTGAGTTTTAGTCTCTCTGTGTTCCATTCTCATGTTGGAAGTTTTTCCTTCTTGGTTTCTTTTGCTCTGTTTCTTCTTGCTTATATGTGTTTTTCCTTGCTTTTAGGGGTTTGTCCTCTTAGATATACTTCATCAAATTGCAAGTTTCTAGATTTGTGTCTTGGATTTTTTTCAGTGTTTCTCTCTTATGCTGGAGATCTTGATTCCTCTCATTATTTTTGTGCATTGGTTTCTCTCAGTTGTTGTTCCTCAAACACTTGAGAAGTTTCTCCTGATTCTTGATCTCGTGTTGGACAGGTTGTGTTCTAGAAAATTATTATATAAAAACAGCAACGAGTTGAACTTTTTCTTGAACAGTGCAGGAGTATTGTTTCACTTCACTGTGTACTGCAAATATGGCTAGTCTGTCGGCTTCCAAGTTGTTAGTTTGCATCTCCATTATTGTTGTTTTTTTCTGCCAGGACAGTGAAAAACAATGACCTCCTTCCAAGTCTGTTGTCATATCTGTCACATAAGAACGTACCTGAACAACAGTTAGTGTGGTGGACCGCATGCTTTGCTCTGAGAACGCTTCACTAGAGAGTTAAGAGTCTCACTGGGAACCTGTGTTCTCAACACACACACAGTGAGTATATAAACAGAGAAAAATGGAGTACTCACAGTATCAGGAGAGAGACAGTAGAGCTGGGAGTACATGGACCCACTCAGTGTGTCTGAAATCGCAAACACCTTAAGTGCACGATTATAGGGTGTAGTGTGCTCACATTGAAAATTAAGCTAAAATTCAGTGCACTGAAAACAGCCAGGAAACGCAGTGGAGAACGATGGACACTATGCGCACTAAACATACTCCCAATTTGACCAAGTTTTCGAGTTGAATAATAGCGACCAATTGTGAAATGCAAGCCCAAGAGGAGGCAACTGGTTCGTATAAATTTAAATAATGTTGATAAAGTTATTTTGCTGATGTACACTGTGGTATAACTGGCATATAGTGAAATAACGTGTTGTTGTGTTTTGGTTGTGTTGTGTTAATGCATTACCTTTAAAGAAAATGTAAAGGTAAACACATATTTGCATTTTTACTTTAAATTCCCTGGAAGGTTGCTGGACAAAAGTATTAATACAAAAGAGGGCCGCTCTCCTTGAGTGTCTGAGTGCTTTCCCCGCCGTGATATGCAACTCGGAAGGTCGCAGGACAAAAGTATTGGGACACGCGGCCAGCGTGCTGTTTTCAGGGAACAGCCCCTGATCTACTCGGGCTAAAAATACAAATGAGGTAGAAAGGTCTTCTGGAGCTCAATCGAACTGTGGAGTTTGAAGTGTCTTGAGTGCTTGCAAAGCAGAGAACTCACACTTGGGCGCAGGGGTTCAACCATGGTGTGGAATTCAAAAAAAGTGCTTTGAAGTTGGCAACAGCCTGCCCTGAGTCTTGTGTGAAAACATCCAGAAAAAAAAATATTTATTGCCACAAAAAAGAACAAAAAAAGTATATTTGCAGTTTCTGCGTTATTGTGGGGATTTCCGCGTAAGTTCGGTTTTCATCACCTAATCCTCAAATCAGTCAGGCTGTCCCGTGTCAGTTTAAATGAGGTACTTAAATATGTAATGCGTCCACATGCGCTCGCTCTCACACAAGTGAGGATGTTAATGAATCCATCATGGGCCTTAATTGAGAAGATATATGACACTCATTTATTTCCGCCATTCCTCCATTCTATTAACAAAATGTAACTGTATCACTAATTAGGACTTGAATGAACACTTGGAAATGATCGACTGTAATTAAACTGTCAGAGGAATAAAAAATGGAGACGTTTGACAGTTATGATGGATGACAGCTCAGAATCATTATCACACAGTGGTGCAGATGGAGCAGCGTGTGTGTCTGTGTGTGTGTGCGACTGAGAAGGAGGAAACAGAGTGAAGAGGAGCTTTGAGGATGGGAATTTTGTCCGAAGACCTAAAATTTAAGCTGATTTGTTCATTTGCAAAGTTAGGCCAGAACCCTATTCAGATCAGTTTGACAGAGGCTGGTTAACTATGAAGAGGTCAGTTATAAAACCTGGAACGTTGATGGTCAGTATCTGGTCTGACTCGGCCTACAGACTGTCTCAACCTCTTATCTGATCTGCTCTGGCAGGGTTGCCAAGGTAACCATGTCAAGTGATTGAGGTCATGGGTCAAACTGACCAATAGCAAGTAAATTACATTTCGCTGAGTGATTCCCCCTGAGCTGCTATTGAAATGGAGCGCTGGCCACTGATGGATATGGCCTGTCATTCACAGTTAAAAGAGAAAGATGAAAACTACTAATACACAAAAATGTGAAGCTCATTTTTTACATATGTATATATTATATACATTTGATGTGCATATATATATATATATATGTGTGTCTGTGTGAAAATGTTATGGTCTATTTTGACATATTGAATATTTAAGCTAAATAAATAAAAATGGTGCATTGACAGTTGCAAAAAAATGCGCATATATTTAACAGACAAAATGTCTTTTGGGGTGTGTGTGTATAAGTACATATAAATATGGCATATACTAATATAGTATATAGAATAGTTAATTACTCATTAATAATGATTAAGTATATAGTATTAGTTAACTTCTATAACCTGGCAATAGTCTATATTGTAGTCCATGTAGTTACTGAATGTAGGGTGTAAGATGCCTGGCATTTTAAAAGGTAATTTATCTTTAATTTTTATATGTTGTAGTAGTTACGCCTAAAGTTCAAGGGGTTAACTTGTTTGCATTTTGTCTGTGAAGGACTAAATAAACTGATAGCAATGAAACATACCAGAAATGTCTTTACTTTAATGGGTATTAAATTAAGACCATTTCAGTACGGACGATTTTTAGTGGTCTATAATGTAACATTTCTATTATAGACCAATAAAAGTGGATAAAATGGAGGTTATGACAGAAACAACGTAAGACACTCCTTAGCAGGCACAGAGAAGAGCGGATGATGTTTAAGCTGACACAAAGAGAGAAAGGAAAACAACAGCAGTTCCTTAAAGCGTCAGGCCTGAAGGTCTTGGATGTGTCTGAACCAAAGCACATCCAATCCTTCAGCTAGGAGTCTGGTGCTGCCCTTTCCCTGCCCCTCTGCTGACCTCCAGCAAAACCAACACCTGTTTGTCCTGCACACACACAGAGCTGCACGAAAAAAGATTGTGATTTATTGCTTATTGTGTTCAAGAGAGTCGGTGCAAACCAGGAGAAAAAAAGAAAACGACAGGCAGAAATCCATTGCAAATTGAATTGCCTTTGTTTGAATCACCCCGCTCCAAAAACACAAATACTATCATAGACCCCCATAAATGACATTGGCGCAATAATCTACAGCAACCTGTCCCGCTCGCTGATAAGCCATCACTAAGGGGGGGACCGATCGATACTAACTATTCATTTCTGAAATTATCTCCACATTGATCCGAGGACAAGTGCCAGTGAGGCCGGGACACAGAGGCTTTAATACAATAATTATATAAAAGGTTACAAGCTCATCCTCCCAACCAATAGAGCCTGTCAGCGAGAGAGGGCCGCGGCGCAATCCCATAATCCATCAGCACACTGGCCTCTGACCCCCGGGCTCACAGGCTTTTCATGAGGCCTCTATAAAAGTCGCTTACGGAAGAACACAATGACTGGGATATAGTCGAGAAGAAAAGAACAAGAATAACAGATCGGAGATTCGGATACCTCTGGGAAAGGTTATTGAACCAAAGCCAGCTCCATATCACCCCACTTTGATTGAGAGTTGAATCAAAGGGGGAAAATATTAATAAAATGGAAATCATAATTTAAAAGTAAACCTTTTTTGAAGAATGTCAATAGAATGCAATGGTCCACACTTACTTTGGTGTTATCTTTTTCTATTACTTTTCATTAAGTTAATCAATTATTATGGTTAAATTTTTAGTAAAAATTAATTTTCGAACCAAAAATGTTGTAACATGCCTCTTTACATACCATGTCTTTTAAGCATTAAGAATAAAGATTTAGCATTAGACAGAAAACAACTGCGAAGTTTATTAGGTAACATAGACCAAACTGAGTGTGTGGCGCTAAATTTAAACAACGTGCCATATTTTATTAGGCCAGCCATAATTTATTTTACACTGTAACTTTTTATAATAATGTTAATAATGTTCCCTTTACAGATTTAGAAGAAGTGTGAATACAGTTGCTAAGTTAGTTATTTGCTGAAAGTTATTAAACATGTCAGTCATACTTGCAGAAGCTAGTCAAAATTAATTTTTTGCTATTTTTTATGATGCTTTTTGAAAAGATTAACTCTGTTGTGTTTAATGAAAACCAACCCAAACCCCTTTACATATCTTTTTCACTAGAACTTTGATTTAGTATTAGCTTGATAATGGTTTCAGGCTAAAATGTTAGATTAATATTTAATAAAAAGTGAATAGGGCTAAATTATATCAACATGCCATTAAATCAGCCGTAATGAAGACATTTATTTTATATGATAAACTTTTTATTCAGAGTCCATATCATCTCTGACAGAGGTATGAGGAAAAGGCTTTAAAATTAGCTAGAAATTAGTCGCCAAGATAACTAGTTAGCTAAAGCAGGCTTGAAAGTTAAATTAATTCAGAATGATTTTTGGCATTTTATTTTGCACCATGCAGTTTATCTCGGAGTCCATATTATTTGGGCACCATGCCAAAATGTCCTCACTGGTTTGGCTGTTTTTGACTCTCCATGTGCTCCTCCCCCATTCAAGGGCAACTGCTGTTTAAAGCTCCAGCAGAGATTTTTGTTCTTGTTGTTGTGGACTAGAGGTTCTCCCCTACTCTTCCAACAAAATCCACCTCTATTGAATGTTAACTATTTGTCTATAAGTTCGTTCACAAAGGCCTTGTCTTGTCAGTTATCCTCATAGAGACTCTATTTTTTTCTCTCTGGTTTGACCATAGAAGGCTAGGTTCTTCTTTTGAGCCTGGTTTTTTCCGAGGTTTCTTCCTCCAGCTCAATAAGATTTAATTGAATTAAATTGAATTGAATCATGTCAGAGATTTACAGAGATTCATGGCCAAAGCATTAATACAAGAAATCAAGATCGCTAAGATAGCTGGTTAGTTAAATTGCGCTATTTAAACAAAGAAGCCTTATTTAATAGTGGATGGAGCTCAGCAAAATCATAACACCATCAAGGAGCCCTAATTGAGATGTTTTCGTTGCACTGAGACCTTTTTCTCAGGTGACAGGTTTAAATGATTAATTATTATTATTAATGTAGGCTGACAAACATTAGCAAATTAGTAAAAATGCTCTGTTCACTGACAAGGTAATAAAAAGGCCTGCCATAAACTGCTCGTAAATGTGGTCTTATATAACTACATTTATGTAAAACAGATTATAGATTATAGGCTATTATATGGTATAAATAACAATTAGTGATTAAAAAGCCAGATGAGGGTGTGGTTGCAGTTGGATCATGAATATAAAAGAAGATCATCCTATACAGAAAATATATTTTGAAAATTGTAGCACAAAAATTCCAAGAGGATTAAACACACAAAAAAATCTAAGAGGATTTAACAAGTTGAAATTAGGTAATATAATATCTAATATTTACATAAAATAGGACAATACTGAAGTTGTGCTTGTCCTCTATACCGCTTTCTTTGTCCCTCTTTCAGTGGTGGAACAGTTGTAGGCCGTCTTGGACACAGATGTGGAGCTAAGAATAAAAGACAGTGGGGGAAAAATTGGAATTACTGTTCTGAGAATCATTTTGAGTAATCTGGAGACTTATCAAAGCAAGAAAATATTATGAGCCACCTGTTTACGGTGACCTACAAGGAGCACACCATGTTTCTCAGATGACGATGAGCATGCCATCTGTCTGCGCTGGGAACCTATTCTTTAAAACGAAGGGATTAGGAAATATATATGTATTTGATACAGTGCATTAATGTTACAGGCACAAGAAGCAGTAGGTGGCCGTCCGGATCTGTGCTCTCCGAGCTTCTTACTGTCCGGATTTCTCCACTATAAAAAATGCCATTCATGTCAGTTAGGCCTTGCATTGTCCATTTGGTCAACCATTACTAACCTATAAAATATTGTACTAAGACTGACTGGACTGGACACGTTTATAGAACATGCATGTCATGGTTTGAACTTTATGGTTACCACAATATAATCTGACAGAAAAAAGGCCTTTTAGTTCAAATTACAGTTTTGACATAATAATGAAACATGAGTCATCAAGCCCATGTTACATTTTTTGTTTAATTTTTATTTATTTGTTGTTTATATGACAAATTGCAATTCATTCTGCAAAAATGTCATATGTTAGTGAAAATTTCAAATAAAAATAGTGAAAAATAAGGCATACAAGTATGAGAATTACTGGACATTGGATTAATTTGCATGATCCCCAAAACAAAACTGCCAGAATTTGAGGTCATGAGGAGAACAATAAAGGGTGATCAGATCTCATTTGAACATGTGCCAGCTTAACTATTTCCAAACCTCACTTAAAGGAAAAACATGCAAGGATGGAGAGTACACTAGTACACTAGTACTTTAATTCCAATATTATATGGTGTATTATTAATGCACCATATAAATGGAATAAATGGTTTTGAACAGTTTTCATGTCTACCTGAGTCTTCTATACAGTACTAATATATTCGGTCTTGTTAAGGAAAAGTGCAATGTCTGTACTTAAGGGGGTCAAATTTGATGTTACCTGCAATTTTAATAATTGATATGAGAATGTTAATATATCTATATAATATATAGGATACAGGTGTGGAGCAACTATCATGGCTAGAAAGCATACTTTGGACCACCTCCTTTTATTCATAGACATTTTAATGTTCGAAATGCTTTTAAAGCACCAAAATGCAGCATGTGCTTCAGTTCCCATGCTAGGCCTTTTTTTAATCAAAGGGCTGAAACTGAATATTCAGTCAGACACCAATAGAGTCACACACCAATGGAGCACCATTCTGTTCATGAAGTGAAAGGACGCAGTGCAGGCAGATATACACTGCCATAGCCAGCGAAGGAGGAGCAGGTAATGACCCGGGCCCTTTCAAATTTATGCCAAGGAACCTTGTCCCTGGTTATCTTAATAGACTAATTGATCCGCTATTGAAGAGGCACTTTTCTCTCTGCATCAGCGAGACAGACAGGCTCCAATCGGACGGCCATGTGTTATCAAATGGGGAAGTCAATTACGAGGGAGAGGCTCCACGTTGCCTCTAGACAGGCTAGGTGCAGGCCCTGAAGAGAGCACCCAGACAGTCTGGAGTCTAGGAGGAACCTCTTTTCTCATCCTTCCCTATCCTTTAGACGAGGGTTACCCTGTTCATTTAAAACTGTACCTTGGTTTACCTTTATCTAAAAAAGACTTGGAAAAGAATTGCAAATTGCAGGTTGTTTAAGGGAAACAACATATCATTTAACCCTTGAAACATGAGTGGCATGGATCATAACATATAATACATTGTCGACATCTGGCAAAACATCCTTTATGCTCAAGGTTTCAGTCATCATGCTGAGCTTTGTTTGGTGTTCCTAAGAAAGTTATTGTAATTTAAAAACGTGTAATAATAATAACCACTGCTGGATTTTTAAAAATGGTATCATAAAAAATGTTCATAAAGAATACAAATGTCAAAATTTATTTTTATTTTAGGCTGTAGAAACGCACACATGTGGATGGGCAAAAGCCACAGAGTGGGTCCGGAGAGTGGCCAAGCGGCATAAGGACATTGTGTGGAAAATAGTGAGTTGAGCTGCTAGTGAGCAATGAGAGTGAAAGGAAAAGACAGACACAATTACAGCTTTTATTATATCACACAATAAAATATGAAACATAGCATTTAAACACAGTTACACAGTAACAGTTAAACACATTTTCTTAACAATATGCTGCGTAAGTTCTTTCACAGAAATGTATGCATTAAAAAACGTCTTTCTATGGAAAAAACTGAAATGAAAGGAACTGCATGTGCATGTTCCACAGTTATTGTTGGTTTATTTTCTTGTTCTGGGCTGAACGCTGGATCAGGAATGCAAATGCATTTTCCACTCCAGCCAGACAGAAATTTAAAACATTCGCTTTAACCCTTTTTAGTGGAAAAACTTATTTGAGGCTGTTGACTAGACTATAAAGAAGGCCGGCCTCTGTGCATATCTGTTATCTTCTCCACTCTTGCGAGGCCCTTTTGTGAGGGGGTTGAAGATTGCCACTAATGTGTATTCTAAATGCGGTTGTAATTGCATTAGAGATCATTTCTGATATTGCAGCTAAATGGCTCTTCGCACAAGAGGACGTAATAAATATTGAAAGGACGTGGCGCGGCCTTATCCAGCATTTTACTTAATTGCCTGCGACTGGGCAACAATAGCGAGTCGCTGGACTGTGGAGGACGAGAATCCCGCCACGAAAGAAACACAAGATGTATCTATTATCTGCGGCCCGCCTGGGTCGGCGACCTATGACAGGCGGAGAGGCGGAAACATTAGAAATCATGTGCAATTTAATCTTTACACAAATAAAAAAAAGTGAGAGGGAGACAGAGAAAAGAGAGAGAGCGGGAGAGAGAGAAAGACAGGGTGGGAGGCATCACAAAGGGCCGAGCGAGCGGGCAGCGTCTTGGACAGGTCCGTCCCCAAAGGATCCTGGGCCGTTTTCGGCTCCAGCCAGTCAAAGGCCCCATTCCACTCAGGCTGCTGACACTTGTATTAATGGCATTTTGGCCCAGGACTGTAGATGCCGAAAAGTGATTGTGGAGTGCAGCTGAGTCTCTCTCTCTCTCTCTCTCTCTCTCTCTCTCTCTGTTGCTCTCACCCCATACACACATTCTTCTTCTCTCTTTCTCACCCATTTCTGGTGTCTCTTTGTGTTTCACTCTCTCACCCGCTCTCTCTCACTCTGTGCTCCCCTCTATTCTATTCCCCTCGCCTTTCGTCTAGTCATTACTGGTCAATGTCAGAGCTTGAAAACTATTGTGCTTGCCGGGCCGGTGTCATCGCAGATGGAATTAACCATTTTCCCACCGCTTGATTGCAAACACTCCACACTCTGAGCCCTCATGCTTCGACCAGACTGCCTGACATGCCACCCCTGTCCCAGGCTAATTAAACCATGAAACCTCATCCCAAGAAATACAATTGGCTACAATGAAATGTGGTTTATTATAGAATATCTGTCATTTCAACACCTACAATATGCATAAACATTTGAAGGCTGACATTATGTGATGAATCTATTATGGTACTCTATCCATTTGTAAGGTATATCTGCAGAGCACAAAGCACAATAGGTGTCTGGAACACTATTATTTGGATGATCAACTGTAGAAGCTTTTAAGCTGCACAGCTTTTCTTTAACACTGAACTAAATATTCATTATATGCAACTGAACTTTAAATTGAATAATTAAGATTCAATTGACTCTAATCCTAAACCTAAACCTAGCCCAGCCTTAACCTAAAATTGAAATATAATCCTAATCCAAACCCTAAACCCCAAATTTACCATAGATGAACCATACCTAAAACTTAGATGTCCGTGTAATTCTAAACTTAAACCTAATATTAAACCTAACCTTAACACAAAACTTAAATGTTATCCTAATCCTTTAACGCAACCCTTGCCTTAAACTTGTCCCAAAATATAAATATAATCCTAACCCTAAATCTAACCTCAACCCTAAATTGAACCCTAAATTTAACCCTGATTTTAAATATAAGCATAATGTAAAACTTTAACCCAAAGCTTAAATAATATCCTAAACCTAACCCTCTAACCTTAACCTTAATCCAAATCTTAAACTTAATCTTGATCCTAAACCTAAGACTAATACTAGTGCATGTATCTAAGGGGACTTTAAAAACTGACTTTAAAAATATATCTATAGTAGCAGACTGTAAAATGTCACGGTTTATTTTGAGATGCTTTTGTTCATTTGTAGTATTTGACTGAGTGAAATAAAATCAGTTCCATTGCTTGTGATCACAAGTATAGGGTGTAGAAATGTGTACCTACTGCATTTGTTAAAAGGTAGCTATAGCTGACCACTGGACAGTTAGCTGTTATCTATGGACAGCTATCTTTCACTGGACAGTTAACCTACATTAGACATAAGTTAATTTGTTAACTTCTTATCAACTCTAACTAATTCATACAGGAGGCCAAAGCTTAAAGCTAATTTGCTAACACCTAGACAAATTGTTCATAATCAACTTCGCTAGTTGCTGTAGCTAAAAGCTAATTAGCTCAAGATGGACGAAACACATTCATTTGCTGCAGTTGGAGGAAACAAGATGCAGTGCAGTCTCAACAAAGGAGAAAAAGCAAGATATATTCTTATCCTGATATGTATTAAGGTTCCTGGCTCGGCCTCATAATTGGTGGCATCCAGAGGACACAGGTAAAGAAAGGCAATCTGTGCTAAAGCATTCGGCTCGATGTATCACTTTTGTCATCTACTGCTTACCATGTGAGATTATGGGTGTAATTCCTTGGGGAGATGAAAAATAAATCATAAGCAGTGGGATTAAATCTTGTATTTAATATATGGCATTAAGACTGACTTGTAATCTGAGCCAAACCCTTGAGACATCAACCTGCAATGCAAATCAGCTTGTATGTGTTCTTATTTTTCATCAGATTACATGTTTTGCCAGAAGACTTTACTTTTTTTTGTTTTGTTTTTTTCAAAGCAATGATCCTCCACGATGCAGCGCAGGAAGCTTAGAATTCAAAGGGAGACGTTTAAGAAGCAATTACGAGTGCTCTGGATTTTAATTCAATTTGATCCCTTTTAATACAAATATGTCTGTATTGGAGTATGGGCCCGAGAAGAGGGCTAAGAAAAAAAATAGAATTACAAGGTCCCTCTCAGTTAATGTATCATCATCTGCAGGGTTTAGCATTGGAGTTATTAGAGTATTTCACTTCATTGCATGACCTCCTGTTCCTCACTAGATCATGAATCCTATTCATTACCCAGTCCTTCTGCGCCCCTCGCCTTTATAATATTACTCAATTTATATTCTGAAACGGGCTCCTGGGAGGGAGATCAGCGCGGCGAAACAGAGGACCCCCCTCCACCCCCAACCCTCTATAACCCAATCACAATATTTAAAGGCCAGCAAAGAGCTTTTTAATGCACGTCGTAGATAACCATTTAAAGTGGATTGCTTTTGGTTTAATATGACCTTAACAGACTGGCAGTCACATGTGAAGAATGAATATAAGCTAATCTTGGGGTGGGGGGCTGGAGAAGGAGCGAAATAATGAAATAAAAGAGAAAAAAGAAAGGAATATGAGGGATCTGTTACTATGCCGGGCGGCCAGATGACAGGCAGAGGGAAAAGAACGGAGAGGAGAATCAAACGCCACAGAATGAAAGAAGACAGCAGATGAATAAAGATACCGGTTGTATTTCTTTTCTCTCTTTCTTTTTTTCGCCCCCTCTCCCTACAGCTCAGTCCCTTCGCTCTATATAAAAGCTGATATCATGAAACAAGACAAGGCTGATACAGATGAAATATCTGCATAAAGCGACACGGGGGAGACATATCTCAGAGTGGGCCAGAGAAAAAATGTTTTTCACATGAGAATGATGAATGTGGAGCGCCTCGCGTTCTTCAAACGCAAACGGAATCGAGGAATTCCCACTTGGCGCAGCGTCTAAACGAAAAGGGACAGTCTAAACTCGCAGAGACCATGCAAAGGTATTGCAGATCAGCAGAGATAATCAAGACTGATGTTCATAAAAACACGTTGGTCCTTGAAGAACCTTTACAGTAAGCTTCTTCACACTCAAACATCTCATTTATAAAAATTACTTAAAGAATGGCTGTGCCATAAAGCATTTTCTTTTCCAATACCAATGTTCCCCCAAACCCAATCCACTCCATTCAGCATTTTCAGCTGATATCCCCCAGTACCCCTACCTTGTTTCAGATTTGATCTCTTTATAAAGAACCATCCATCAAAAAGTTCTTTAACCATTAGAACTGAGAGTGTATGAGTCAAATCTGATTTCAAATAACAAACATAAAGGTATAAATGATGTAAAACCGGTGTTTGGCCTCCTCTCGGCTGCCCTCTGGACGCCCTCCATCTGCAGGGTTTCCCACCCACTTGTGGGCAGAGACTATCCTGAGACTTCTGTTTGTTTCTAAAGCCTAAAATAAAAGGAAATTGTTCATTATTGTGCTTCATGTTCATTTGCCTGTGACAGCATTTTTAGTTCAGTTTGGGTTGGACCTCTGGTTTCGGTCCATTGGCTTCTTGGTTTACTTCAATTAACTTCTATCTTGTTCCCTTGGTTTTGGTTTTGTTGTGTTTAGGCGCTCGTGCCTTTTTGTTTTGAAAAATAAAAGTCAAAGTTAATGTGGAAGTCTGCGTCTGCGCCTCCCTTCACTGCCTGGAGACAGGCACCCGACAGAGCATCAACACAAACTGGGGGAACTTCCATATAAGGAGTTGTTTTGCTGTATGATGACTGTTTCCCACATCTTGTGCTTCTGGATCTGTACCACTCATGTTACAAATAACAAAAAAAAGTCAAATAAAATGAAAAATACTTCATACCAAGTACATTATCCTATAGATACTAGATACTATTTTCAGATATAAAAACACAAATAGTTACACAAATAGTGATTTGGAGTGGAGTCTGTATTGCACATAACAGAGATAAATAGAAGGTAAGTAGTAGATAATTGTTACGGCTGACGGCCGCTAGGGGCCACTGCATTTCTGTTTGGTTTTTCCCCTGTGCTGTTTTTGTCATGTGTGCCTTTATTTTGAAGCCTATTCTGTTCTGTT
>JBBIGB010000039.1:22228051-22240000 GCA_037577075.1 Alestopetersius hilgendorfi
CTCTCTCTCTCTCAAGAACTTTAGGGAGATGATCCCTCTGCTGGGAATTTTCCGGATCATGGTGATCGTCCTCATCGGTTTGTTCACACATCTGTCCTGACACAGAAGTTCATTCTGTCCCTGTAAAGCAGCTGCTGTTTTTCTAATGATAGCTGCTCTTGTCTTTAGTGGGAACAGATGTGGGCTTTGCTCTGTACAGGCGATTTCTTAGTGATGAAGCTGGGATGAAGGTGAGTGGACCCTTTTCTCACCACATCATTAAACCTTCTTGGGTCTTTCAGTGCGTTAGTTCAGGCACTATGTTGCCTACAATGTAGTCACATTAAAAAAAATGGAATTTCATCATAACTCCGTGGTGGTCATCTGAAGAGTTTAATTCTTCTAAAAGCTCCCTTGTAGACAGCCGTTATATGATTCTTGGTCCTATTATTTTAGTTCTAGAGAAGGTTCTTAAACATTTTTAAATACATTCATGGCAGAGAGGGACATGCAGTGTGTGGTATGGCAAAATAGTCCTCAAAGAAAATGTGCTTTCTATTAGGAAAATGTGGGACGATGACACTATTGAAGCAGTTCATGTAGTCATTTAATCAGTGCATTTTACGTTAATTACTGAATCAGTTAATTAACATTTCCATTTGGAAAACGGAAATAAACAACCATTTTTTTTGTTACTTTTTAAAACGTTTTTTATGTTCTGTATTATTATTAACTTATTATTATTATTATTATTATTATTATTATTATTATTAGTAGTAGTAGTAGTAGTAGTAGTAGTGTTGTTGATGAATAATAGCAGTTGAACAAACGAAAAGTAATTATAAGTGAGACATTTTCGTTATTTTTCTTGTTTAATTCATGTTCTTTATAAAATATTATTATTGTTTTTGCTGTTGCTGTTTTAAATTAGATTAAAAAAACTGATTCAATGCAGAATTTTGGAAACAGATATACCAAAGATAGATGGCCTATATCTAATCTCGGGTTGCTTTATTGACCTTTCCTTTCCTTCCTGAATGTCCACAAGTTGTTTTGAATGAAGGAGCACAGTGTTCCTGTTCCTTCTGCAACAGGTGTCTTTCGTGGCCCACATCGGTGGAGGTATAGCAGGCATGACCATCGGTTACGTTTTCTTCAGCAGCTACAACCAGAAACTTCTAAAGGATCCCCGCTTCTGGCTCTGCATCGTGGGATACATCGTCTTCCTGATCTTCGCCATTTTCTTCAACGTCTTCCTCTCTCCAGCTCCTCATTAAAAGCCAAAGTAACATCGAGTCACCATGCATGCACTTATATTGCACTGGCAGATTTTAGCTAGTATGTAAATGTGAAAGATAAAAATCAAACTTTCACAATTTCCCCCTTAACCCAAAGACAGTCCACCACACATGGCTGGCTTGGGGTCTAAAGTTATAAATCTTACAATGTGCCAAAACCAACAGCTCAAGCCATGTCCATCCATACTGAGGAATCTCAAACAGACTTACTTAGGTTGTTTCTGACACTGTATGACATACTGTCAGCTACAAAAATAGCAAGCAAAAGTGTTTTCTGAGATACTGTGTATGTATAATAAGTAAGGAGCAATAGTTACAAATGTGTGCTGGTGACGCGCAGCGTGCCACTCCCGCCCCTCCCACTGATCAAGTCTAGCATCAATCAGTTGAAAGGACTTTTTGTTAGAATGCATGAACATTACATGCCTATAGCAGCTCTGTTTATTCAGGAGTTTAGCCAGATTTCAATATGGATCAGTCAGAAACGGGTATCGATTTAGCACTAATTCTTGATACCCATCCCGAGTCATATTTAAGGTTTGAACACCAGCCGTTACATGACGTCAATCATTTGAAAATACGCATACTTAAATATGGCAATTTTAGTTCATTATGATGAGTGTGGAGAAAAAAACAAACTTTTGCACATTGCATTTTGTTATTTGTTCCTCAGTATGCTTATGTACACTTCATAAAAAATAAACCCACATTTTCAAAATCAACCAAATGTAATTTGACAAGGGGCTGCCAGCCTTTTAAATATGGGCGTATATTGAAGCCTGAATTCTTCTTGTCCGGCTTTAAACATGTACGGCCTCTAAAATAAGGGGGAAATTTTTGACTCACTTTTCCTTTAAGCCTCTCAGGTTAACACTAAAATATGTTGTAAATACTGCAGGGCACTGACTGTTGTGTTTTGGTGTCATCGATGCCTTTATTGTACACCAGGGGCCTGTCTCACAATTGTGGCTCACGTTTACCTACATCATCAAGGCAAGTTATGCATTATGACTAAACCGCTCCAGGGCCGGTCAATTTTCGAATTCTGATTTTGGACTTTTTTATGCTTCTGGGGTGACATTTACATTTACGGCATTTATCAGACGCTTTTATCCAAAGCGACTTCCAATCCCTAATTACAGGGGACAGTCTCCCTGGAGCAACTTGGGGTTAAGGGTCTTGCTCAGGGACTCATTGGTGGTGTGCTGGGGGTAGGATTCGAATCCATGACCTCTTGGTCTAGAGGCAAGTATCCTACCCACTGCGCCACCACCACCCCATACATAAAATGTGACATTCACATAAAATGTGAATAAATCAGACCACCTCGAAATGAATTATATAAAGAAAATATTTCTCCAATAAGCGCTAACATGGTGTTGGCAATAGCACTGTCATCACTACCACGAAAAGTCTCGAAATTGACTGTACTTCGTGAGAGAGGCCCCATAATATTCAAATGGTTGTCTTTCTCCATCATACCTCAACACAAAACACTACAGACAGGTCATAATTTGCAGCTAAGCAGGAATTTTAATAATTTATACAGGTTGCAAAAAAGTATGTATTTGTGGTGCCATTTGTTTTTACTTTCTGGATCCTCATACTACCTATAGGTAGACTTTACTTGGTGAAGGGTTTATCCAAGGATCTCTAAGTGATGGCTTCTTGTTGAACTCATGGAACTGAATTCATGTGGCTACACCAAATGAGATCTAATGGCTCAGGTGCGTTTGGGTGGGGCTTCCATCTTTTAATATTTGATTTTTCTTGTTTAAGGTCAAGGGTGTTCAGAAGAAGCATCAGGTAAAGAGATGCCATTCAACACTTGAATATAGTTTTTAATAAGAGTTGTGTAGTATGTTATTATTTGTGATGTCACAACCATCAGCATGTTCACATAGACTGGCCATTCATCTACAGCAGTTTGGTTCCGCACTTTCTGGGGTGATGCTACATGTAGTGTTGTTACGGCAATCTGTGTTTGGATCTAATGAAAAGAGCCACTGGAAATTTGTAATAAATAATGAAATATGGAAATACATAAACATTAGACCCCAAGGTAGAAAAATAAAATATGTAGAATATGGGTCTTTTAATTACTGATATTTAACACTACAGTAGAATGTTGCTTTGAACAGCAGAGGGCAGCATGAGAGGGTAAATGGTCTTTTTTTTTTGTTTTTTTTGTTTTTTTTTGTTGTTTGACCCACTCTGAGGCGTCAGCTGTATAGCCAGAAGGACATGGTGTTACATAAACAGTCGATATGAGCTTGATGTGTAATTGTATCAAATCACTGGCTACTATGTGCTTCTGCCTTTACCCTGTGTCCTCAGATCACTGTGTTAAATCCTTACCTACAGGTGTGAAGTGCTGGAGTTTCTGTGGATCAGTCGATTAACACCTTATTGCCATCATTTCATAAATGTGTTTCTACAGAATTTTTTTTATTAAAACGTTTCTTTTCCAATATGGGAATGTTGTTGGTATTCTTCTACACAAGATAAACTTCAATATATCCAAAAATGTTTTGAAATACATATAAGGCAAGCCGGTTCCACAACCTCATATGAATTTAAGGCCTTAAAAGATTTTAGTGATGGTGGGTGTGTTTAAGTAGGGCAGTCACTCAACTGTGCTGGACACCAGCCCAGCAGAACCGGAGCTAAATACCAGCGACCACATAAACAATTTGAGATTATTTCACCGAGTTACTTTATTAGAACTTCCCGTGGAGGTTATTCCGGTATAATCACAGGGTTTTTGGGGGGAAACCGCTTGGTGTTTGGTCTTTTGTGACCTGTACTGCCACCCAGGCCACTAAAACAGTGTGTATCTGTGCGTGCTGTTCTGATGCTGCTCCTGTCCTGCCATTGCCTTTCCTAGTCCTAATTAGCCAACAGCAGCTTACAACATGGAGCTCATTGATTGTAACCCAATGGTGAACAGGCGATCCAGCTTGTCTGTCAGGCGGGACATTCTGTTGTTTGCGGGCCAAACAAATCAATTCAGGCTTTATTTAAACGTAGGTATTGTTGCTTGGAATAAATTGTGCTGTGATCCATTTATATCTTGGGTAACGTGGGGAAACAGGCTACAGGGTGTGTTGTGCATCAAGCAGGGCTCTCACAGTGCAATGGACTGATACGTGCACAAAGTGAAAACTGCAAGGTGTTGATCATATTTTGGCTGATCCACATTGGGGTTGAAGGGGATAAGGTTAGAATTAAACACATCTGATTTGACCTTAGAGGCTGTTCAGGTCAATGGGGGATATGACCTGGTTACTGCAACTGTTCATTCGGATCAGCGGGAGCTTTAATGTCCAGTAAGGTCCCTCAACCTACTGCAAACTGCCATGTTTCAGTCCTTCTTTGACCAAATAGTGACCCAGGTTATGTTATTAATAATTTGTATAGTTCCCTTAATCCATAGATGCTCCAGGGAGACTGTCCCCTGTAGTTAGGGATTGGAAGTCGCATTGGATAAAAGTGTCTGCTTAATACTGTAAATGTAAATGGAATTTCCATTGACTTTTCAAAATTTCTGTTGGCAGTAAAGGCAGTTAAAGTCAGTGATTTAATGTGAAATTGTTAATTCCAGTGAAAAAAACCCAAGCCTTATTTATACAGCATCCCAACAAACCCAAGCATGCAACAGTAGCAAAATACACTATCAGCAATGAACCCAGAACACACACATACCAACTCCTCAGACCATGGCATAGAGTCATTAAACTGGCCCAGAAAGATGACAGCCTCAGGCCCGTTATGTAACAGTGTTCATGCAGCCCGACCTGGGAGGCCTTGTAGCTGTGGTGAACCATGACTCAGATCAAAAGCTTGTTTAGCATCACTCAAAGATTGGCCTGGAAAACCTTGTAGCCTCTTGTCTCGTACCGACTGTATATTCTATACAGTGATGGTATTAGGAACCAGAGGTTGAAATGTCTACAACACAAAAGTGGGATTTTTTTTACCAATGCATTCAGTTTTCATGGTCATGATTGCACACATGGTTTCTATGGCATTTTTTCACATACATTTGACTTTTGAATCATTTTTATATTTATGTCTACTTATATGTTTACATATAACGTTTATATGGTACATACAACTTTAGGACTATTTGGACTTACAGCACCCTTTGAGAAATTTCAGTTTCAAAGATGCCTCAGGCAACATATAACACCAGGCAAGAAAATGTTTCATTACATTTTGTAGTGTTTCTTATACAGTCTCGGCGCTGATTTTAGTGGTTACGTTTATTATCATGTAGCTTCAAGGGTTTAGTCTAAAAACGTCATTAAAAAAAAAAAAAAACTAAGCTCGGCTGCTTGGCTGACATGTTCTTTTGTTATACTTACAACTTTTTGCATATTAATATGTTGTTTGTTTGTTGTACATGTAGATAACAGGGTTGCCAAGTTATAATGAAAAATATACATACAATTTAGTTGATCTCTAGAACCACTGAAGGTGGGAAAAAACTGAATCAGCGCAAAACTTGACTAAGAAACATCAAAAATCGCAATGAAACAGACCTTTTATATATGTTACTCTGTATAATCATTTTATATGCAAACATTAAGTGAGGGAGCTTTTAGATAATTTGAATGTCTGGTTCCATTCACCACCACTGTGAATAACTCCGCTTTACTATTACAGTACATTATTACATTATTTGCATCAAACTACTGTCGAAGCTTAGTTTACAGGTAAATCATTTTGTTATGCAAAATTTTGAAAAAACAATGAAATCCCGCCTTAAGCCACAAACCAAAACTAGTAAATTGTACACCCTGACCTGTATGACTCGCCTGATGCTTTAAATATTTATATTTCTCTGGTTTATTTACAGGTTGTAAAGTATATCTGGCTTTTATACTGAGTCATTTTGAATTATATACTTTATACATATGTTTTGGGTATTCATATTTCATGACTTTGTCTATAAAACATTTAAGAGAGTTATTTTAAAGAGTACTGGCTAAACAACAGGAATAAACATGATGTCAGAAGCCTGTATGAGTCGGTCTATTCTATATTGTTGAGTAACACTGGATTGTGTAATTGAGGGATGTGTTTAATACAGTTTGCCTGACAAGAACCCAAAGAGTCTGCCAGCACAACCAGACGCAGTAAGTAAGAGCAACAGGCCTCAGTATTGATTCTTGTAAATGGAATAAAATATGGCTACAACTAGCAGTGGCAGCTTAATTACACTGGGCTGAAACCAGCAGGGTATGAAATCGGACACGACCGATTGATTTATGTTACCAAAAGGAAAACAAAAAAACAAAAAACACATTATGAATGCCATTATGAAGAGTGGCATTTAGCAAAGCACTATTGATACTATTACAAAGAAAACCAAACCCACTCTGAGATATCAGCCTTTATGGATCTCTGCCAACAATCTATATTTTTACATTTTCCACATGCCCAAGTACCTTAATTATTGACACCCTTTGCAAATAATCCGATTGTCAACATAACAGCTTACTGAGATTGGAGAACCCAGAACAAGCAATCTGAGACCATTTCCCAATACAGCAGCTCTCCAGATCCTCCTAGCTTTTAAAGGCTCAGCTTCAGCAACACCCCCAAACAACAATAGGTTTTTAGTGGGATTTAGTTCAGGGAACATGGATGGTCAATGGTCATGTCAGCTTGATTCTATGATCATTGAACCATTTTTGAGTGATTACTGTCATGCTTGAACACCCAACCATTACACAGTTTTAGCTATTTAGCAGCTAGCCAGGTCATGGCTCCACGGAGGCCATGACGATGTTTCCTAACAAGGTTCCTGAAGGTTCTCCAGTTGTTTACATTTGACATTAGGAGAAAGACAAGCTTTTCTTCTGACACAACTTCAAACAGTTTGTTGATATGAAGATGGCAATCATTGTTTGGAGACTTGGTGAATCCAAAATGCATCTTCTGCAAATGTCTAATCATGATTCTTGGAGATATGTTCTAAATGTCCTCCTCAGGAAGTGTCCACATCCCAGCAGGATCACTACAGCTCTAGAAGCGGATGCAACTTCATTATTGAGGATTTTTTACAGTCATTGCCTGACTTAGGAGTGTTAACACACATTTGTCTCATTTTATTTGGGTATTCTCTTAGTGTTCTCTTAGTGTTGAGGAATAACTAAGGGGATTTGTCACCTCATGTTTTATTTGAGAGATTTATCACACATTTACACAATAATGATGATCAGGAACCACAAAGACATTTTTACAAAGTCAGTAACTATGGAGCCGACTGAGTTTTTTTCTTTAATATAGACAGCAGTGCTCATAACAACTATAAACTGAAGCTGATGTCTGAATTTATTGTCAAAACAAATATTCATGTTTAAATGGGTGGTGGTGGCTTAGTGGGTAGGATACTTGCCTCTGGGCCAAGTGGGCATGGGTTTGAATCCAACTTTCAGCATACCACCACTGGGTTCCTGATCAAGTTGCTCCAAGGGAGACTGGTGTTTCCACATAGACCTGCATTAGAGAGCACTAAGAGTGTATAAAACTGGATTACATCAAAGGTTGCAGAGTGGTGTCGTGGGCTAAAAAGACTAAGTTTAGATTTGTTTACCATTTTTTGGTCATTACAAGATATGAAAAATTAAGAGCCTTTCGTGAGTTTAATCCTCATCAAATACACCAAACAAAACTAATAATACATTTAGATAAATTCATTGCAAATAAATACAGCTAGCACATAATTGTAGCCACTCATCACCCATTTAAGCAAAGTGGTGAGCTTTAAAGCAGTGGTGTGGTCTCTTTACAGCTCTAAAGCTCCATTAAAGGTGCTAATTGAAAATCAAACAAGCAGCTAGAGGGAGAGTGTTAAAAGGGGCATGAGAGCACGTGTGGGAGTAAATGAGGTGTGCATGTGCAAGGATTCCCATGTAACTCTAAAGGGTTTATTCACACACACACGCATATTGTGCAGTTCAGGTGATGCCCACACATTGTGGCGTGGGGTAAGGGGTCATGTTTAAAGTCTCAGATTCAGAGTGGCCAGTACCAGTTTTTAGCTGTGTAGTGTAAAAAGTCTTGCCTGACCTCCTTGACCTGAAGGGACTCCATCACAACTGGCCACGCCCCACACACCAATTTCCCCTCCTACATTCTTACCCATTACTGTAGTCACGCCCAATCCTCCAATCACACCCAAATTCATATACATGGCCTCAGCCACCCATACAGACTCCTGTGCTCAAACCAACACCAGTATCCACGCCCACATCTGTGCACATGCCCATGTCATACCAGGGGTGGGGGTGGGGTGCATTGATTTCTCTTGCTGGACTAAAAGTTGGGCCAGAGAAGAGCCGTTTCATTTTTTTGCTAGAACAGATTCCATAAACATGAGTTCCTACTGTAGTTAACCATGGAGAGTAGGTAGGATTACTTTAAGCTGCAATGAAGCACTTTGTTGTCTTTGTTTTGCATCAGTTGATTTAAGGTAAGCAACCCAACCTTTATTTCTTAACTATGACTTGATCCCTGCGGTTGCCCACTACTAATACGATTACCATTAAATACATGTTGAACCAAACATTTGATTAAAATCTTTTGATTAAAATCTTTTTTTGGGTAATAAGCTTGTACTCTTAAGGAATATAGTCAAGTTAACAGTCAGTAACTTCTCATTTTTCATGTGTAAGTATTACAAATAACGGTACAAATATTTTTAATAACGCCTTACTGAATGGCAGATTTGGAACACTACATAAGGCTCCCTAGCACTGGTTTCAAGACTTATGATGGCTTCCAACCGGAAAGTATCATAACAACTAACCCTTGCTGGAATTTAGCCTGTATGTTGGTTGTTAATGGAAGGGCCATGTAGGTGAAATGGAAGCCTTTTTTAATGGTAATGTCAGATGTAATGTGAGGCCCATGTATGTGTCACACAGCCTGAATATAATTACTTTGTTCCTTCTATGCTTAGTTATCTTCAGCATTTATTGCAGATACATTTACAGGTCTCTGTAAATGTAAATAACGCTTTTGTATTTAAACTTTTGTATTGATGTTGAGACCTATCATTCTCTCTAACACAGTAAGATGAACTGTTTTATCATTTGTTTACGCCTTCTGTTGAACTTTATTCCAAACCCTTTAACCTTCTTATCCTTTTCTTACAGTAGTGTCCCAGTGAAGATGGGTGACTGGAACTTCTTGGGTGGAATACTTGAGGAGGTGCATATCCACTCCACCATGGTGGGGAAGATATGGCTGACCATCCTCTTTATATTCCGCATGTTGGTGCTGGGTGTGGCTGCAGAGGATGTGTGGAATGATGAGCAGGCTGATTTTATCTGCAACACCGAACAGCCAGGTTGCAGGAATGTCTGCTACGACCTTGCCTTCCCCATCTCCCTCATCCGTTATTGGGTGCTACAGGTGAGTGATGCTAGGTAGTGTGATGTAATAGCTATGCTGCAATACTTCCCACTTGCCATTGTCAGGCTGATTGCCTGGGGCAGAATATGGATCTGGTCAAAGTGATTCTAGTGGTAATGGTAAATCACAGCCTAATGCTATGCACATTTTTTGTGTCTTCCCTTCACCTAGCACAACCAATTCATATCAACAAGCCTCTCATGTGATGGGTCTAATATGTTAGAACCAGGAACCACTGGTATACTGTGCCTGGATTCTAAAGGCATTGACCGTCTGCCTCAGACAAACAGGAACTAGCATTACTTTTGTTCGTTTTTTTTTTCTTTTCAATTTGTTAGTCTGTTACTGAGGGAAGGTCTTATTTCAGTGGACGGATTAAGAATTGTATTTCCTTGTCGATTTGCCACTTTTCTTTTTTGTTTCAAAACAGTATGTATAAATGATAAACTATGCCTCTACTACAGGTTATCTTTGTCTCCTCGCCCTCATTGGTCTACATGGGCCATGCTCTGTACCACCTCCGTACACTGGAGAAGGAGCGTCAGCGGAAGAAAACAGCACTTCGCCGGGAGCTGGAAGCTTTGGACACCGAAATGGCAGAAGTCCGGCGAAGAATAGAGCGAGAGCTTCGTCAGATTGACCAAGGCAAGCTAAACAAAGCCCCACTGAGAGGCTCACTTCTGCGCACCTATGTGGCCCATATAGTGACTCGTTCAGCTGTGGAAGTTGGCTTCATGACAGGTCAATACCTTCTTTATGGTTTCCAACTGGACCCTTTGTTCAAATGTGAGCGAGAGCCTTGTCCAAATGTTGTTGACTGCTTTGTGTCCCGTCCAACTGAAAAAAGTGTCTTCATGGTGTTCATGCAGTGCATTGCTGCCATCTCCTTGTTCCTCAACATCCTGGAGGTCATGCACCTGGGCTACAAGAAGCTTAAAAAGGGTATCCTGGCTTTGTACCCGCAACTGAGACATTCAGACATGGATGATGGCTATTACCCAAACAAGGGCAAGAAGGATTCCGTAGCTCTGCATACTTGCATAGGCATCTCCACTGGCCGCAAGGCCACTATACCTTCAGCCCCAAGCACTTATAATCTTCTGATGGAGAGACAACAAGATGGTCCTTCCTATCCACCTCTAATAAACCCCTCTTCTGCGTTCTTGCCAGTGCAAGGTGACCTTCCAGCCAAGAGTGGATTGAATGCACAAAAAGATTCCTTGCATAGTCCAACAGAGCATAATAGCAACTCCAACAACACCAGCAGCGAGACCACACGATCCCCAGCTGGAGAGTCCACACCACCGAAGCAAGAGGACCTGGAGGACAGCAACCAGCTACAAACACATGATGAAGAAGACCAGGGATGTGACAAGCTTGAATCTTCAAGCATACCTCGGGATGCTTCTCATGCCTCATCTCACCCAACAAAGAGGCCATGGAAAGGTACAGCCCCCTGGAACTGTGCTCCTGTGGCAGAGGGAACAGCTTCAGATTCAGACTCAGTGGGAGATTCCAAGCCCCGGTGTGTGCCCTCCAATATTCGGCCACGAGCCTCTATCAGGGTGGACCCCAGGAAGAGTCGACCCAGCACTCCTGATTCTATTGAGGAGTCGAGCTCAGAGTCTCATCGAAGTTCAAGGACCCCAGCATCACCCAGCCGCCGCACCTCATTAGCCAGTAGTGCCAGCAGCAGGCGGGCGGCACCCACTGACCTGCAGATATGAGTTTTGTCATGGACTACCAAGGCTACAACACCCTGAGACATTCCCCAGCAAATACTAACATTCTGCTATTGGTAGCTGGCTTGAACCATTATTTGAGTGTCTTGCCATTTGTTGGAAAGTATTTGGTGTGTTTAAAGGGGAGCTTTAATTTGAGGAAGGCCATCTTCTCCATCATCTTTTAAACATCCTAAATAGCAATTTTATATAACCATTTCAAACCTCTCCTTAAGGAACCCCAGTGATATTTGCATTGGTCACCGAATACCTCATTTTGCTAGTCAGTGCTTCATTTAATGAAATCTGATGCTAATGAAATTAAATAAATAAAATATGGTGGAGAGTCGGCACTGAGAAATCTGAGTAGCTCAGACATCAGCTACTCTTTAATTTTTTAATTGCACTGTTTATTTTTTATTTAATTCTAATATTATTTCGTTTTGTTTTTTTAAAGGAAACACATTTTGCCCAGATTTTAAATGAATTTATTTATTTATTTATTTATTTGAGGGGGTGGGGGG
>JBBIGB010000039.1:22240100-22256514 GCA_037577075.1 Alestopetersius hilgendorfi
TTCGACGGATGTCGATGACGTAGCATCCTCGAAATACTGGCTTCCGAGGATCCTTCCTTGACATTGAGAAATGCCTAATGAGTGCACAAACACAAGACAGCTGGAAACCACAAAACAAACCCGAATATCAAAATAAAAGTCCCAAAAACCATAACAAAACAAAACCAAAAAACAGTGAACCCTAACGGCCACTGGCCGAGCCATGACACTACTAGGGTTTGAGGAATGCTTAAGGAAGTTGCTCATGTTTGCTTCTTCATAGGCCAAGAATTATATGTACATATACAGCTCTGGAAAAAATAAGAGACCATGGCAAAAATGTTCAGTTTTATAGGTGAAAGTATTTAACTGAACAGCTTTGGCTTCATTTTTAAGAACTGCTGATATTTCTCGTAATTTCTGAATGCAAATATTGCTCTCTAAAGCATATTTTAAAGAAAATGACAAAACATCAAAATTCGAGAGATGATGCAGCGCTATCAGACCTTTGATAATTCAAAGACAACAAATCTCTTGTTCTCGCTTAAACAAAATGGTTATAATTACCTTCAACAAACTTCTAGTAGTGTTTCACCATCCAACTGGTCTCAGTGAGAGGAGAGTGTCGATTACAGCAATGTTTTTTTTTAAAACTTTTCCTCATTAAATAAGATGTGATTCAGGTGATCTCCAATCATTACCTCCTAATGCAGAATGAGGTGCTTGGAGTTTAACAGACACTGGCATGTAATGGTTGTCACTCATAGAAATGATTTAAAAAATAAATTGCAGTGCTCTCTTATTTTTTCTGACAATAATATACCTCCAACAATCCAAATGCATGTATTGCTCACAATTCATAATTCTCTCATGACACACAGCACACCCATATTGCGCATTCAGCCTACATGTAGCACAGCCCTAATGCACATATTACGTATACATAGCATACACACACCCTCCCGCCAGCCTCACTCCTGCAGTGTGCTGCACGCTATAAAAGATATCCTCGAGTGTGCTCATAAACAGCTATAGCTGTACTTCCAGTAAAGAAAATGGTAGCGGGCCCCACAGAAGAACATGCATGGTGCAAGTTCGAAGCCTAATGACAGTTCTGCTCACTTTTGGGATTTTTATCTGCGGCCGTAATCTTGTCCTGCGCCGCGGCCACAGCTGGAATGCATGAAATTACATAAGAACGCCCATTAAGTGCTCCGGACTCTAATTAGAGAGGTTCCGTTTGAAAATCACAGCCTTCTCCTGCCAAAAGCTCCCAAAGAATTAAGAGCTTTGAGAATAATTTGAGTGAAAAATTCAAATGATGGCACAAGATCAGTGCTTTTTGTGCGATTTCGGACATACAGTAAGGTACTCATTTCTGACTGGCTTGCTGATGCTCATGGATTTAAGTGTGGGAAGTCAGTTTCAAAAACTGGTTTATACTAAGTCATTCCTATACTAAGTCATTTAGTGCTTTACAACCTTTTACAAGATCACAGCTGGAAACGCCTTGTTAGGAGAATCAGGTCATGGTGACTGTGCTTGATACAGATCAACATTTTTTGATCAACATTTTTGGTTTCTATGCCAGAATATTGCGATTTAATCAGTGATTGCTGGAAGCTCCATCTGAAACATCATCTATCATTTGTTTAAACAGAGCTGAAGATCAAACGCTGGAATAGAGAAAAGGCTGTGGTCAGTTTTCAATCAGATTTGGACAAAGTCTCAAATTTTGATTCACTATTACCGGAATTTCATCCACACTGGCCAAAAGCTAATATTTCAAATAATAATGCTACTACTAAAAAAAACAACAGCTGAAAGACCTCATTTTGATCATGGCACATATTTGGGATTTGTGTGTTTTGATTAGGTAGGAATTTTCCAAGAGCCGTTCTGAAACACTACTGATTTATCAATACTGTTTATTTAGAAATGCAATGAACGTTCAATACAGGCTTGATCGATTTCAGCTGCTGAACTCATTCATCCTGGTTATGTCCTTAAAGGAATCCTCTTCCACTCCAGATGTAATCGATCAGCCAAAAGCGTGGAGCTCCTTTAGTTTAGAACTGGTTAGTGTTGCTAACAAAGTCAATGAATAAAGTCAATAGTCTTTTCTGTAAACTTTCTCAAACCAACATTCAGGTCTTCAGTAAAGTGAGGCAGACCAGTCATTGTGGTTTAGGACACAGTATGACTTACTGTCAGCTATAAATATGAAACAACTTGACAAAACAAGCTCCATAAAGACATGGTTGGAGGAGTTCGGTATGGAAGAACTTGACTGGCTGCACAGCCCTGAACCAACACCTTTGAGATGAACTGGTATAGAGATTCTGAGCCAAGCCTTCTCATCCAACATCAGAGCCTGACCTAAGAAATGCTCTACAGAATGAATGGGCACAAATTCCCTCAGAAACTCTTGTGGAAAGTGTTCCAAGATAAATGGTTCTACCAAGAAAGACAATGGTTCTCAGATGGAAACTGAAAGGATCTTGAGATGGTTTCTATTTTTACGTTGTGCGATGGGTTGGAGGGAAATATCTGGATTATCTGTGGATCACCAACAGCGGTTCTGTAGATTTACACAATAAAGTCACTACTTTTGTTTTTATACAACCAGAGAGGGACCCATATAATAATTGTGGGCTGATGTCAATATCCAATAGGTCTTATTGGTTGATGCTGATATTATATACCTTATTAAGATATTATATATCTTATTAAGATATTAATAATAAACTGGGAGTAGATCCACCATTTTTTTTTTTAATCCCATGGCACACGGCTTCACAACATTCACACAGAGAAACAGGCCAGCGAGGCGAGTCTTGTTTTTTTTTTTGGTTTAATAAAAAACAATATCATTTGAAAATAAATATATTTTAATGTTAAGCTAAAATAACAACAAAAAAAGGTGTTAATATTTAAACACTTTCAAGCAACAATAAATATATTACTGTGAAAATATAATGAAAAAGAAAAAAAAAACATTTTGTCTGTCACTTTAATACAAACAGAATGTCGATGTCTGGGGGGAAAAAGTCCAAGTGGAAGAGTCCTCAAAGTTCACCGTCAGGTCTCTGTTCACTCTGGATCTCTCCTCCTCGTACGAACTTTTGGCAGCGTTTCTATGGAGAAATAGGTCAAGCACCCCTTCCCCTTCCCACTAACAAAAATGAAGGCGTTTTTGGAATGTTTAAGACTCATCTTTTAGGTTGCTTTTCTTTTTTTTTATGAAAAAAAAAACAAAAATCATGGAGTTTTTCAAGATCAGAGAGATTGGTGATGTTGCTGATAGGAAAACAAAACAAACAAACAAACAAAAAAAAACCAAAATAAACCCCAACAATCAATAACACTGTATATAAATAGATCAAATTAAATACACAGAATACTGAACAAATTCTAACATTATAAATTAGATGTAGTGTACTAAAAAAAGGGATATTAGGCATGTATATACAGACAGACTTATCGCCAAGAAATGAACTGTTCCTAAAGTCATTCGCAGTTGTCTCTTTGGAAAACAAGCGTGAAATAAACGGAGCTCAATCCATCATTTCTGTGCTGAGTCACGCTGGAATCGGTTAGCCGTTTTTTTTGTCCGTATCCTTGTACATTGTTTTATCTCCATATATACCTAAGTTTAATATCCCTTTATTATTTACACGCCAAGTCCTATTGGATGTTAGTACAGTCGTCGTTTTGAGTAAGACTTTGTCCCTTGCTTAATCAGTCCTCACAGAAATGGGTCGTTCCTGCACCCCGACGCCCCTCCCCCCCACAAATTCGTACGCTTCACAAATCGGACCTGCCATTTCGTCCAATCAGAGCACTTCTTCTTCGAGTCCGCTCGTCCTTCGCTCTTTCAGAGAGTCTCTCGGACGGTCTGGACCATCGTCTGTTACTTTAACCTGAATCCACAGCAGCTCCGTCCAGTGAAGTGGTGTCCGCTGCACTCGTCCGTGTTATTATTATCGTTATTATTATTGTTGTGTGTCTTTTCCACGGGAGTATCTCTCTGTTCGGTCCGTCCAAGGGTCCAAATACACTGGCACTGAAAAGCATCCCTCTCTTGTGCCCCTCGTGGCTCATCATTCACTGTGTTTCCATAGCAGCATTACACGTTGTCAATGTCTTTTCATAGATATATATATATATATATATATAACTATATATTTATATATTAATTTCTTTAAAATATACACTGAGAGAACGCGCCGTGTTCACTGTCTTTTTTTTTTTTCTGGTGTGGTGTTATGCAGTATGGTCCACAGGTTGAGAAAGTGCCAAGAAAAAGTATTCCTTCATACGTTTCGGTGTCCACCGATGTCCAGACTGATCATCTTCTTGGTTTGTCACATCTGAAAGGAAGCGACACAGAAACAAGGCATTGGTCAGCCACTACTGAACGGAGGAGCCAATCACAGCTGTCTGATTCTGGTGAGGCCACACCCACACTGATGTGTTTAATACATGTCCTATGAGCCAGGTGTGATCAATTCTTAGCTGGTTAGGCACCGCGTAAACTTTAAGCCAAATCAGGCCGAGCTAATCTTAAATAGAGCTGCTTATGAAATTGTACGCCATCCCTGAAAATGAATACAGACCATCTTAAAAATAAAAGGAGCTAATCTGAGGCCTAAAACCTGTCTGCTTCTCTTTTTCTCCCTCCCATTTATATCATGTTTACTGCATTAGCCATACATAGCCAACACAAAAGATGAGATCTTTAAATATAAAGACAAAATTGGAATTGGCTACATTAAGGGTAAGGAGGGAAAACTGTGTAAATTGTTGCTAAACTGCTTCTTTAAAGGCCACAAAGTTAATATACAGTGTGGTGGGGCCTGCCCTGAATCAGTCTCAGGAATAAAAACAGTGTTCTCAATTATTTATGCGCCCTAAAAAGACAGCTAGATGAGATTGCAATGGCACCGTTAGGGTAAATCACAACAATGAGAAGCAAACAGCATGGACACAGTTTTTTTCTTCTTCTTCGATTTGTTAGCCCTTTGATTTTCCAACATCTACACAGGTTTGGAATTAAAGCATAATTTGATATTAGTCCTTTGACAAGTGAGCAGTTACACGCTGCAGCTTACTGATTATAGCAACATAATGTAGCATCTTCAGTAATTAAACCATAATACTCTCCCCCATAGCGTTTCTATGGGTGATGCGGTAGAGTGTATTAGATAAGCCTCAATTACTCAGAGATGTTTATGAGTGATGGCCTTCCATCACACAGTAACATCTCAAAGTCCTACAGTCACACACACGTATGCATATGTTCACTAAATCACAGCCTGTTTCACTCTCTCGCTCAGACACTCACACTCATACACACAAGCACACACATGACAACACACACGTACACACACACAAACACCTGTATTGCTTGTTGTCAGAATATGATGTCATGACATTCCTACAATACTTTCAGCCTCTTAAACCTGCTAAAGATTAACAGTCCTGCCTTATTAAAGGGCCCATACCAAGGAAAGGTGACTTTCCCTCACTTTTTTTTTATTTGTGATGTCAACAATATCTATCTATCTATCTATCTATCTATCTGTCTGTCTGTCTGTCTGTCTGTCTGTCTATCTATCTATCTATCTATCTATCTATCTATCTATCTATCTATCTATCTATCTATCTATCTACTTTTTGAGCCATTTTCATTAGAGTTATAAAGAGATTTTCAGTCTGGACTACTTTTTGAAATAGGCCCAATACATGGCAGCCAGTCAGAATTTTTAGAACCTTAAAGACACAGTAACAAAAAAGTTTGTTGAACTTTGGAGGTCATGTAAAAATGCATTATTTACTGACTTTCCAGTATGCAAAATTACAAACATTATTAAACTTTGCGTAGGAAAAATATATGTGAAAATATTGGATATGGGCCCTTTAAGCTTTAAAGTCCCCATTCTATCACTGTGCTGAACTAAATTCTGACATCAAGCAATGATGTCGAGTCATAATCCGGATATGCATGTGAGGCAGAGGCGAATCGTTTTACACCCACATGCGCACCGTTCAAAGAAAGAAGGCTGAGAAAAACTGAACACGGCACGAAATCCTACAAGCATGTGATAAGCATGCATTTCTTGGTAGGAGAGAAAATCAGCCAGAAAGACACACACAGAAGCTTGGATAGGGTGAGATAAGACAGACGGCAGCTCGAGAGGAAAAAAATATATACAACACTGTGTTTATCATAAACATTCATAAACAAACCTGCAAGTTCTTTCGTTTAACTCAAGTTGCCTGGACTTGCATTGTAACTGTGTGAATTTGCAGGAACATTTGCAGGTGAGAGGATCCTGCACATACAAGCGCTTCCTTCTCTCTGAGCAAGGCTCGCAGCGGCTGCAAGAGAAGCAAAAAGGAGGAGAGAGGGACAGAGAGACATAGAGAGAGAGAGAGAGAGAGAGAGAGAGAGAGAGAGAGAGGTGTCTAAGCTATAGGTCTTAAGCGTTGTAGACAGCAAGAGAGAGGTGGTCTCATGCACCATCGCACACACCCAGCCAGTGTCTTTTCTCAGCTCTCACACACACATACACATACAGAGAGTATGGGTGGGTGATATGGACAAGAGGCCATAGTTTTTGGAAATTACATCACAATACACAAGTACCTTCAGTACTTTTAATAAAAAAATAAACTGCTTGACGAGTAGCTGATTAGACGGTTACTTTTCACCAAACGGTTGATATTTCCTTTTATTCCTTTTAGCTATCACTGTAGTTAAGGGCTATGGAATATGTTAGTAACCGAGTAATCAAGTAATCTAACTATTATTTCGATGATTGATCAAATAATATACACAATTCATAATGTTTCATTTTACCTAATGACATTTCTACAAAGGAGCATGCATTCGCGAGATCCTGCTGGTGTGGGTTTCCTCTCTTTCAGTGAGTTCTAACAACGCTCCCTTGTGGAGAATCTGCTAAACATGACCATGCTTACAAAGCACACTGTCAATATGAACGTTTTTTTACAAATTGTTTAAAAGATTTGAAACAAAAACATAATGAGTTTTTCAGCCTTTTCTCCTTTTTTAGTGTTGCAATGCTGTTCTGTTGCCCATTCAAAATTATTCAAATAACTAAAAAAAAAAAAAGAAGATAATTGTGTATTGTGAAAATGCCTTCAAATATTGCAATTTGACATTTTGGTCACATCGCCCACTCCTACTCATACTGTCCTTTTCTCTCATAGAGATGCCCATTGCCATAACATAATTCACTCATTCATTCATTCATTCATTCATTTATTCATTCTCCATCATCATCATCTTTGCTCACCGGATATCAAAGTACAGTCTTTTAGTCCAGTAATGAAATGGAGGTGAGCATCCATGATGCGTGATGAAAAAAGCACCAGGGCATGCATTCACTTACAAACACACACCAACACATACACTCAAACGCATATACCTCACTAATGCTGCAGTATAGTGTAGTACTTATAGTCATAAGTAGCTTCAATAAACATGAAACTACAGAAATCTCTTCTGGTACATAGTTTTACACACACCACACAAACACATACACATAAAATGTTTCAAACCAGATTTCACTTAGTAAACAAGCCCATGAACTGGCACGCCTCGGTTCGGTTCAAAATCAGGGTAGGACACCATATATGCTACAATATCACAAGCGCCTACATTATTTCACATTTACACCCCATGGTGTCAATAGATGCAACAGATATCTTTATTTATAGCACATAAACACACACATCGAGTGCAGAGGGGTCCAGAGGCCTCTTTCCGAGACCCAAACAAACCTCCTTTCTGTCCAGCCTGAAAAGGGGCTACACCAATTCAAAGGATCGAGTAATCAACTGAATTGAGGCTCTTTTCCTTTTTCCAGCCACGATCATTCGTTTCAATGTTAACATGCCTTTGGAAAGCACTGAGCTCTTTAGCTAGCCATGCAAACTTTCAACACAATTTATGCAACATGCATGAATGGTCTTTAAAATGGTCCCTCCCGAGTGGGGAATGGCAGGATCAGTTGGACAAAGACATGTTAAAACCTTTTCATCATAACAAGCAAGAACTGAAACAATGGAACTCATATCGCCCCCTATGCTTCCTACTGTGTATTACAATCTGTCAGAACAAACCCATGGATCACATGAACGTCATACTACATTATAGAGGACTTTCGTTGTTCAATGTCTCAATTATGAGCTGCAAAATTCCCAGTAAATTAAAGGCAGCGCAGCCCTAGCGCATGCTCTTAGCATAAGAATAATCAGCCCACATTCAAACATACAGGGGCCTCATCAGCCACCCTGTTGCGGATATTGATCACAGAGAAAAGCAGCACAGATCAGCAAACAGTCGGGCAAGCCCCAGGGGTTGGAAAAGCCACAGCAGCAGCCGTGCAAGGTAAGAGACCCGGGTTTACCTCTCCTGCTCCCCCTGAGCCACGGCCCTGCGCTGGCCTCATGCTAACATGCAGCAGAGAGAGGAAAGTACTCTGTGTCAGGAGGACCACACGCACTCTGCTAACATAAAACCCGCAAGCAAGAGGCAAACAGGGTCGGGCTGCAGAGGAGCAAGGCCGCTCCTATAGGCCTGGGGCCTGGGGCCTCCGAGTCTCTGTCTCTGTCTCTGTCTCTTTCCCTTTTTTTGTCCTTTGCCCTCTCTGGGTTTTCTGCAAAACATGAATAATGCAGAAAAGGACATCTAAGTGAGGACAGCGACACGCAAGCACAGGCTTTCAATGACAACAAAAGGAGTTAAAGGTCCATTTGTTAGCCCTGCTTAAAATAAGCATTCAGCTATGCCATACTTGGTGGGCTTAAAGGGGAAAAAATCTAATTTTCACAACCCCCCTGCTCCCAACACACAACCCCCCACCCTAACCCAAATGTAGTCAAACAGCAAAGACTTCCTTTGTCAATCTTATGCCATGTCTCCATGTCTAGCTGATCCCGCATCAGTTGGCACCATTCATCACACACCTACTTTAAATATTCTAGTTTATGGGGTTTCTAACCTGGATGACATAATGAAGATCAGTATGGCATAATGAAGTCATATAGTGTCAGACTGACTGGCAAGCAGTTGGGACAATGTTTATTAAGATTTAGCATCACTGGCCATGTGGTACCAATGCAAAGCTATCACTTTAAAACAAAAGAGAGATCAGTCTCCCTGAGCCCTGCTTGAAATAAGCACTGGACTCGATTCAGCCTTGCCTCCGAGTGTGTGCGTGTGTGTGGGCATGTGTGTTTGATTGGCTTAAATGAAAGAATCGAAGCATAGGGATGTGAACTTGAGCTCGTGAATCGGAGGCTGAATGGTGGGGGATGGGGTGTGTACGTGCACAGGAGCTGCAAGGGGAGGAGCCTCGGGAGGATCCTGTATTTGGCTCTATAAGCAGAGGATTTGATTTAGCCTCCCAGCTAACCTGATCCATCTCTCAACATGCACCAGACACACAGATACAGACACACACACACACACTCTCTCTCACAGAGACCACACATCAAACAAGGTGCCTTCCCTGACCCACAGATGGTCGCGTGTACACACAAACAAACATACACTCTGCCCTAACAGTGTCAAAAAAGCAAGGGTGCAGAAGCACAGAAGACTGTCCTGAGATCAGCCTCGGTTTCCAACACTAAAAATAAAATTGGGTTAACAGCACAGCATGGCACCTGTGGCTATGATTAGAAGAGGGAAGTAGCCGAGGGTCAGTATGAGGCAGCTGCTTCAGTGTGTGTGAGGTCCTGTCCTCACACACACACACCCTTTCATCACAAACTGCTAACACGTCACAAGGATCCCGAACTGCTAACACCTCTACCGAGACAGAAGAGAATGTACTGAGGAAACGTACAGAAGAGGCTAAGACCCTACAGTTCGTTCGTACTGGCCTGGCATGACACTGGGGCCGGTCTCGCGGTCTGAGGGCCGTTAGTCTGTTGGTCAGTCCACTCTTTGGAATAGTGTCAGGGTGTCTTTAATATCTATTTGCTCCGGCAGCTGATTCAACAAACCGGACATGATCTAACGCTGGAACCTTCCAGCTGATCTCCCTCAAAAAGCACCTGATGTGAACGGTGAAGCCCCTTCAGCACCAACATTAGTACCAGCATTAGTGCTGGTCACCCAGTGGGTCACTAATAGCAGTGTGTCCAGCCAACTGCTTCTCATTGTCAGATTAATTGTCAATCCTGACCGGTCATCCAGATTCAAGTCATTCTGGTCTTCAACAAAGAAGAATGCCATGGGCCTGGTTACAGTATTGCTAATACTCGACAGACACACACACAATCTCTCACACGCATAGAAACACACACACACACACACACACACAGTAGCCAAACTTGACTTACTTTTCTTTCTTTTCTTTGACTTCTTGTTTTGGTCTGAAAAGAGAAATAACAATACAAATAATACATAAAATATCATTTATTTCATTTAAGCAAATTTAACCATTTCTTTGAGAGCTTCAAAGCTCCTTACCTGCATCGACAATCCGTGTGTTCTGTGAAAGTCAACAGAAAGTTGTGCTGCGTTTTGCTCTGCTTCAATCTTAATACCTGTGGAGAGACGTGACATTTGATAAGAAACTCATGATGAGAAGGTGTGTGTGTGTGTGTGTTTCCACAGCACCTATTAGCTTCTCTAGCCACCCTTTGACCCCACTCAGAGCTCTGCTGAATGATTCATCAATCTCAGATCAACAGCTCCGAGCAACTGGAGGCCGGCTGGCGTTATTATTCGCCGTGCCTGGCCTTGGCTGCGGGCGAGGGAGACTTTGAGCACACAAACACGGGCATAAACGGGAATGAGACGGGGGTAAACAACATAGCTCACACCCCACTGGACCTTTCCCTTGCTGAACAAGGCCGACAGACATAAGGCTATGGGCAGTGCAACATGCAAACCATTGGATTGTGTTTGGTTTTTGCTGTCAAAGGGTGTAAGTTATAATTATTATACTACATCATATATAATGGAATATCAGTAATATAACATACAGTGTATATGTGCATCTGAAATCATAACTAAATAAGGTTTCATCCATTCCTGCTTTGCCTATACATCACAACTGCATACTGATTTAACCTCTAAGCTTATTATGCACTTTTCAGACGTATTATCCATCAATTAAATGAATTAATTATAGTGATTACAATGAACCTAACATGTAAACTGTGTATATATTTAGAAAGTGAAGAACTGAAGTATGGATTCAGTGCACCCACAATAAAACCATCGAAAAACATCCTGGAGAAGCAAGACTTTAATAATCTTTTCTACAATTAATGAATCTATCAGTGTCAGCAACTTACCCTATTTATTTAGAATTTTATATTATATATAGTTCTTGTCTCGGTGTCTCTGTGCATCCGTAACATTAGCCAACTCCTCCGAGATCAGTAAAGTTTTCTGATTCACATCCAAGCCTATGATCCAAGGCTTTGGCCTTGTTGACTAATTGCGGCGCTTCTCACCTCCATGGTGACGTTTCGTGTCGCCACAGGAACGCACTCAAGCGCTTCATCTCCGCAGCAGCCCGCACAGCGGCTGAGAACGACGCAGGACGGGATGTAGGTGATGTCCACGTCTTCTGGACGCTCCTGTATGATGTCCACGAGAATCTCTCGTGGCTTACACTCGCTATTTTTGAAGACTTCAAGGAAGGGAACAACTGTAGTGAGAGGATAAAAACAAGAAAGAAAAGATATGAGAACGTGACCAGTGTGATTTATAATTCAGTTACACTGATCACATTCACAGTAGTGGAATATAGACAATACAAGCTAGAAAACAGTTAACTATTACTAATGGGTCAAATATTATTTTCATATTTAACTGAATATGTTCATAGGTTATAATGAGTGACTAGATCTTAATATTCCAGATGTTTCGCCACCCTCAGACCGATGCATTAGAATGCACAGATTCTAACTCCCTGACATGGCCTACAGTAGCTCTTATCCTTGAACCACCAACCTGACTTTCAGCCATTAAGTGTGCTATTCCCTTGCAAACAGTCCTGCTGAATAGCTGGGATTACTCAATGTCGGCTCCCTGTTCATAACCTGCCCTTTGTCCTGTCGCTTCTACCTTTTCATGTTTCTCTTTGCTTCCCATGAACGCTGCCAATTCTGCCACACTCTTGGCTCTTTTTGTGCGACAGTCAGGTACGAGCACTTCCTGAGCGGAGCCCCAGCGCGAAAGCCAGATTAGCAAAGAAACAATGCTAAAGATCTGTGTGGCTCAACACTCCACAAAAGCCTATTGTACAGAAGAGGGCCTTAATTGTACTTAAGTGGGACTGTCCGAGTTGTTTGACCATACAAGCCTGTTTAGAGAGGCACCCACACACACACACACACACACACACACAAACACACACACACACACACACACATGCCCTGTGCCCCTTGCGAGCCCCATCCTCCCTCATTCCAAAAGGGTCCATGCCCCATCCTAGCGGCTCCCCACCCTCGTCCATGTGACCTCAGCACCTTGTGACCCACTGTGGCGCCAAGCTTCACCTTTGCCCTCGACCTTAGAATATAAGCCCACCCCGGGACGTCTCTGAGGCAGAGAAGACGCTTTCCGGGCTTTAACACCTCTTTGCTGTGTTAACTGACCAATTTGGGTGCTAATTTCTACACCAAAGAATGCTGGCCTGGTGAGCAAATGGTCAGTGGTTTTAATAGGACAGTTCATCCAGCAAATGTGCATGAGAGCTAGCATGCCATACAAACTGACCCAGCTTTCACTGAATATCAGCAGCGCTGGCATTTTCGGTCAAATTGTCTCTTTAGTTGACCGCAAAGACACCAAGACAGACGTCTGTCTGTATACTAGCATCTTTGTTCAATAGGACGTAGACACGCCACGCTCCAGACTTAGCAACACCTCGGCCCTGTGTGAGGACACTGACACTTCCATTGCAACACATAATTTAATATGTAACTGCAGTGCCAGTGGAATATCATCCCTCCACAGGAGGTCTTACAAGACCAGAAAACATCAGCCGTGCAAAGAGGCTCAACACAAACAAGTCCCACCACAGTGAACAACAACAGTGTTCAACCAACAAAGTTCACAAAAAAGCAAGTTTCTCTGCATGGGGCCGCTACAAACGTCAAAAACAGTGGACAGCACAGCCAAATATACACCCATGTGTCCAGCATTGTAGTGGCTCACCCTCACCTCAACACCCAGCCAGATCTACAATCGACCTGCGAATGTGACCTTGGGGAAACTTTGACGAACAAACCAGACGAACACTGTCATCACTAATAAACAAACACGGCCCCGTCCTCTGCCTCCTGCCAAGGCTGTCACCATACAGTAAATTATTTGTTTTGACAGTGCTCGGAAAAAAAAAAAAGAAAAAGAATGGAAAAAATTCCTGTCCTTGCTCGCGAACAAGCGAATGATTAACCAAGGCCTGACACAACATTCTCCAAGTAAAGCCAACTGAATGGTGGATGAAAAAAAACCTAGTTGACTGCTTGCCAAACATATAACCCAGGATTGAGACTTTGCCTCAGAACTATTCCTCACTATCACAAGGCTGTAATTCCAAACATGTTCGCAAGGGGGCAGCGGCTTCAACATATTTGGTCAAAGAAAGAAAGAAAAAAAAGTTGCATCTCTCAATAACCATAGAGTCTGTACTAAAAAGGCTTGAGGGGTCCATTTAGAAGGCCACTTACCTTCATTTTTGCTTTTCCCTCCCTCTTTAGGTATGTGTGCTGCCTGTGGAGGGGGAAAAAAAGCGACGGCTTATTAAAATGTGTCTTTCAAAAGTAGGCTAGTTCTATTTCTGCCATCAAGCACGATTGGAATGTGTTAATTAAACCATAAATGAGTGGAAATAAGCTTTTCTTTTTGCCTGTTGCACGCCAGGTCTAACTGGGCAAAATCTGAAAACACAATGGCATCTGGGTAAAATTGAGAGGAAATAAATTAATTTAAAAAGGAGTCATGCTGTGCAAATGACATCAAACATCAAATTATCAGATAAAAGTGATAGTTTGTTTGGACATTCTCATGTAGGTTCTAATCCCAGGTTCTAAAGTGTCAACATTTCTCCCTTGTCAATTTTCCCGCCTCATCGTGTCGCTGCCACCGGTCCTCCATTATCACCTACAGTGGCCAGCGGGTGATATAAAAGTGAAATCCACACTATGTGCGCTAATTTAAACATGCACAAGAAGGAGCAGGGCATGAAGGAGAAGGAGCAGCCCTCATTCAGAAGCGCTACAGCGCTGCACTCCTGCAGGTGTACAGCCTGCCTGGTGCAACAGTGCTCTGATATTGCACCAGCATTGTGCCGGGGGGCCTGTGATCATACAATAGAGACGGACTGACCAGTTTATGCCATGAGGCATTTAAAACTGCTCTTCTCTACAAAACCATAACATTAACCAGGAAAGAGGAAATAATTTGTTTAAAAAAAAATCATTTTAAATGCAGGTCATGACTTGCTACATTATTTAAATAAGCTGAAAACAGACCAGCACTCTGAAGACCGGGGCACTGGTGGAGCTCTTCTAACAATGCGTTAAGGAGAAGGCAGCTACAGGTCGCAGGATGAACTTTAGTCTGAACTGAAAAGTGTCTCTCGCAGCAGAGGATTTGAGCCATGAATGAGGTGAACATGTCATGCCGGGGAATAGTGCTGTCTAAGCAGGACGGTACAGGCCGAGGTGAAAGTGATCTTATTGCTTGAACCCAAGCGCCTTCTTGAAATGCTCTGCATCAATAGATGGAAATTTCCACAGGGGGGCTTTAAATTCTTCATGCTGTGCTGGAAGGAGCCTTTGATAAATCTTTATTGTGTAGCCCATTACGGATGGGACCTGTGTAAATACTGCCTTATTGATGGTAGGTCCATTGTAAGAGTCAGGTTAATGAGCGGCTCCACTTTCAGACAGATGGATCAAATCAGACGTGCCCGTGGATTACGCTGTTAAATCAGTGTGTCTGGCTGTGAGGGGCCGGCATTTGGACATAATCAAGCTGAATGAGATCAGAAGAGGACAATTTAGCTATTAATGAATAGCTTTTTGCTTCTCTAATTGACAGAATGTGACACCAAAAGACGCTCATACAGACATACATACATACTCACACCATACACACACACACACACACACACACACACACACACACACACACACACACACCAACACACCAGATCCCAGCTCCTACCTTTAATGCAGACGCGTGGAGCAGCGCTGCCAAAACCAACTGCAGCGAATAGACACCAAAGTTCATGGTTTTTGCCTTTTCCAACGCCTCGTAAAAGGGCCTCGAACCCAAAACTGCAGGATCAGAGAGTGAAGGTGGATGTGAAGTTGGGAATAAGGCCTCTACAGTGGAGCAAAAACCCGTGACACCGAGGAGGAGGAGGAGGAGGTGGTGGTGGAGGAGACTGGGGGGTGGGGGGGGGGTGTCAGAGTAGCACTCCCATTCTGCCCCAGGCTGGAAGCACCTGCGAGAAAATCCTTGGAATAAAACAAAAAAATCGACTGGGAATAAGAAGAAAACAGAAAATCCACTGGATCTTGGTTGGTACTCCCCTCCGATCAGTTCCTACAATCCACAAGGACGCTCGACGGTCAATAAATAATGAAAATATTTAAAAATAGATATATTTATAAAATCAAAATGTAAAAAAAAATCAGCGAGGGTAATAAAAAGTTTCTCGTGGAGCTCCCAGTGCGCTGCGTGCGTTCGTGCGTGCGTGCGTGCGTTTGGCACCGAGGGCTCTCGTGGCGCAGTGGCGAAGGAGCGCACCGTCAGGGTCTGCCGGGGAAAAAAGCTCCGCAAAGAGTCTGCGCGCCTCCGTTTCTCTTTCCTTTTCTTCGCTTGAATGAAGAGCACCCGCTCTCTTTCTCTGTTTCTCTCTCTCTCTCTCCAGACGCGTCTCATGCTCTCGGTCTTGAGAGAGAGGCGCTCGGCGGCACGCGATCCCATTGGCTGACGTCACCGGCCCGTCATTGGTCCATGCAGGACTCGCCGTCGTTCCATTGGTCGTTCCACGGTGGTCCGGCAAGAGGTCGGATTGGTCAAACTGCAGAGTGAGGCGTGATGACGTAGCTCACTGAAACTGCAAACGTGAGAGCTGTCAGATATACACCACATACACAAAAGTATTGGGACGTGTGACCTTACACCGACAGGGACTTTAATGAAAGTAGTGTGAAATGAAGAATGAAAGTGTGAACAGCCTGTACGCACTCCACCTCTCTTTCATTGAAATGGGTGGAGTGAAATGGGTGAAGAGTGGCAGGAGTGATTTGTGTGGTGGAATGGGTGAAGATAATGATTGGTGTGGTGGAATGGGTGGAGAAGAGAGGCAGGAGTGACTTGTGTGGTGGAATGGGTGGAGAAGAGAGGCAGGAGTGA
>JBBIGB010000039.1:22307880-22318178 GCA_037577075.1 Alestopetersius hilgendorfi
CTGTTGTATTTCTTTGAAGGTTTTTGTATGGATCACTCTTTGACATAATTTGTAGTACATATATAATTTATAGCACTGTCTGAATTATACCATGTGTTAAGTATTGTTTTTCCTGTACACTAAAATATGTCAAAGTTTCAATAACAATAAAAAATTTATAACAAAAAAAAAAAAAAGATAAGCAGCAGAAAATATGCAGTGTAGTGAAGAGGATGACGCACCCTGTGCTGTAACCTGGAAATGAAGGATTGAAGAGGAATTCTGCATAAAGGATTATTCAGATGTGTCACGATGGTCAGAAATGAGAGGCCTTAACGCCCTTGTTGCGTGGCGGATGGACCCTGGCGTGACTGGCACGCGAGAGCTGGTAGACCACGCTGTTTGATCTGAGAACGCTCCTGTAAAGGAGCCCGCGTTCTCACTCGCACCAACAGGGGAATGGGGAATGAGCTCCGAGGAGCGTGAGTACTCACGGAACCTTGCTAGGGTTAAATTGGGAACACTTGGCATGAAGCTTGCGACTTCAATGACTGTGCGAGGTCTGGATACCTGTTATCTGCTTTTATACCTGCCGTGCGTTCATTTCCGTAGCACCGTGACCGCACGTGACCCGGTGTGCGTGACGAGATGTGAACAAAGTCATTCACAATGATTTAGTGTCAAAATGATCACTTTGAAATTTTGAGTCAGAATTATGCCTAAAAAATGTACAAGTCTACTGTTGGTGGAGAGACAGATGTAAGATGTTGTAAGAAAAAAAGAAAACTGTTTCAGATGATCATTTTCAAATGTTTATTAAATTTACTACATTTGCATTGCAGACATCACAACCTCTAGCTCCTGTCACCAACACTGAGAAGATCGTGTCAGTTTATTTGTCTATAGCATTTCATGTCAAACCGCTCTCAATGATCAAATCTCAGGAAATAAATTTTGCAGAAATTGTGAAAATCAATGGAATTCCCGTTTAAGATAAAAATGATTCAAAATGTTATGCTTCTAACTTAAACATCTCTTTTGGATTAAGTTCCAGTATACAATTTTGTAAAACAGGCTAGTTTTAACAGTGAACATGATGTAACCTGCTTGTCTGTAAAAACTCTTTCCTCCAGGTGAACCAACAACTACTTGTGAAACGACTACAGCAATGGAAAAAGACAATAATTACAGGACATACTTTTTTCAATCGGAGGAAACTGAAGAATGATGCCCAAGACAAACCTAGAGAACATCCTAAAGATCTGAGATGAAGTCTGAAAAAGAGTCAACATGAAAACGTACATCAGAAACATTATTACAGTTAATAAACCATAGAGATGAGAGCGCTATTATTTTGGAAATTGTTTGTTAAATGTGTTACCAAGCATCCAGTTGTACCGGTGATCCTCACGAAGTCTGAAGTCAAAAGGATCTTGATTCTATCCATAAATGAAAAAAAGAAATTCAAGCAGCTGTTTAGCTTTGGAATGAATTTAGGGGTGCAAAGATTATTTAAAAACAAGGTTAACGGTTCAAATTATATAAAAAAAACCCCATATACTGAGCCATAACTCACCTGTTGACAATTACAAAGTTATAATAATACCTATAATAATAGGTAAAACAGTTTTGCGCTTTGTCAGCTACTTGACTAAGACTCATGAAACTTTGAGAAAAAGGCTTTTGAGGGAAAATATGGCACTGTAGGCCAAGAACCTGCAACCGCACCTTCCACTAATGGTAGAGTCATATCATCTGTCGAACCTGCTTTTTCTGTACTGAGCAGTCATAAAAACTGCCACTGTTTTTGTGGAAGCTGCTTGTAAACCTGTCCCATTTCAAAGTGTATGTTTGGTCCCGGGCTCTGCTGTTATGGTGGTCATCATGTAGGGACTGCAACATTCACTATATGGACAAAAGTTTTGGGACAGCTGACCATTGCACCAACAGAAACTTTAATGACATTGCCTTCAAATACATAGACTTTAATGGAGAGTTGATCCTCCTTTGCAGCTCTCACTCAGCTTTCACTCCTCTTAGAAGTCTTTCCACAAGATTTTGGTGTTTCTTTGGGAATTTGTGGCCATCCATTCTGTAGAGCATTCATGATGTTGGATGAGAAGGCCTGGCTCACAATCTTCAGGTTTAAATTCTGTCCTGAGTTGTGCAGCTGCTATACCAGTATGTAATGCACCCTGTGAGGATGGAATCCACAGCACATTTGTAGAAGATACTGAGGACTGTGGAGGACACCTGATCTTTCCTCAAGACGCCTGAGGAAGTGGAGGCGTTGATGGGCTGTTTTACCGTCAGCTGCTTTGTGCTCAGGCCTCTTGAAGCTCTCGGTTGGGGTGACTCCAAAGAATTTAAAGCTGCTGAGCCTCACAACAACTTCTCCACCGATGTAAACGGGTGCATGAGCTGCTTCCTCTTCCCTGTAGTCCTTAGTTTTGCTGACATTGAGAAATTATCTTGACACCAGTCTGTCAGGAGCCTCAAATCTTCTCAGTAGGCTGTCTCATCGCTGTGATCAGGCCCACAGCAGTGGTGTCTTCAGCAAACTTTGATGGTGTTGGACATGTTCTTCTTTGGGACAGGAACAATGTTGGTGTCCTTCAAGCAGCTGGAGACAGTTGAGCTTTCCAGTGCGGAGTTGCATACGTCCGTGAAGACAGCAGTCAGTTGCTGGCTGCATGTTTTTAACGCATCCTGAAATTCCATCAGGACCGGCAGCTTTGCAGATGTTGACTCTGCTGAAAGTGGCTGCCATTCTGCACTGTGGGACCTGGTGCGGGTGTAGTTTTGTTTGCAAACTCAAAATGGGCATAAAACATGTTTTGCTTGTCTGGTAGAAATGCACCAGCAACAGTGAATGCGGTTTATAGAGTCTGAATTCCCTGCCACATCTAGCTGAGAGTTAAACTGCAAATCCACTTGCGGAGGCGATGACGTTCCTGAGATCGATGTGTGTCACTGGACTGAAACGTATGATCCTGGATTTTAGTCCTGATTTCTGTGTTGGTCCACGTTTTATTGTTAGGAAAAGTGTGGTATACTCATCCAGATCAGAGGACGAGTTCCTGAACATCTCCTGCGTCCAGTAAGAAGCAGCGGCACCGAGACGTGATCTAACTGGCTGAGCTGTGAACATGGGAGGGAGACATATACGTCTTTATGTGCTGCGTAACAGTGGTCCAGGGTTTTATTTCCTTGAGTGGTACATGGGACATGCTGATATTTAGGATAACCTTTCCAAATGTTGGCCTGGTTAAAGTCCCCACAAATAACAAACAGTCCATCAAGATGTGTGAAAGGTTGTGGGTTTGAGTCCCAGGCCTGCTAGTGGTACAACTCATTTTGGCTCAATATGGGGTTGTTAATGGGTTGATTAATTGATTTAGGAACAGAGAAAACTCTAAAATGTGCAGAATAGTGGGTATTTTGGACATTGCCAATTAATAATAAAAACCAATTCAGAAATAATTGAATCTAAAATGATGAGCTTTGACCAGAAGGGGTCAGTGTTTGTCAAAGTAGTGTCCTAAGAGTTCTGTGCATCTGTTAAAAATGGGCATTGGTGTAGCTCTGTTGAATTAGGGTTGGGCATGAAACATTCGTAAAAAATGAGGTTCTCAACTATGAATTTAACATCGGAATTTCATATATTATCCAAACTACTTCATAATAAATTGTCTACAACATGAACATAGCCATTGTGTTATATATAATGCTGATAAGGGTAAAATAGTGGTCAATCATTAAAAAAAATGTTTTTATTCCTTGGGCACTATTTTGCCTTAGAACACTGCACAAAAATATGTTTAGGTCAAAATGTGTTAGAACTATAATGTCATAATATTGTGTCAAACACACATAAAACACTCAGTCATTCTATGCAGTACTTGCGTTGACTTTTGTAGCATTAAGGGACCTTTAGTGGCATTAAAGGATTCCTATTTCAGGTAGGTTTCTCTGAACCTCTTGGTTTACACCTTAAAAATTGAATTACTGAAAAATGTGACAAATACTTGACAAAACCGCTTATGAGGAAACTTGAATTTGAGTCTACATTTCTCTCCCTTTTCTCTAACGATTTTTTGACATAGAATATAACAATGTTCATTTTGGAATGTACAGACATATGAAAAATTCATTGTTATTGTGTGTCACTAGATCTGCCTTTCAGCTTACAGAGGACCACACTGATGTCATCAGGTGGATTTCAGCTTTGCTTTTGAATGAGGCACAGTACAGGGCAGTCCGTCAGATCAGAGTTCCTTACATCTGTCTTAAAGGTCCTGCAACACAATCAGCTTATTTAATTGTAATGGGAAATGAGAAGTCTTGTAAAAATGGATTTTGACTACGTTGGTACTGAAACCCTCAAGAAATAGATGAAAATCATATGGGACATGGGATGAGGTCACGTTTGTCATTTAAACATTCTGAGATTTCAATATATATCAAAAGCCTCTATGTATTTCATAGCAGCTGATGTATTACTCTATATTTTGTGTTTATCTCATGGCAAGCACAACACCATCAAATCTACTCAAATGTACACAATGTATTATTAAACCTGTTAATTGAGTGTATGCTTCTCTTTTAATAGTATGCCAACATTTGTATATTAACAGCCTCAGCTGCTCGGGACTCTGGATGGCTGCCAGTGCCCCATTGCTCAATCCTGGCACGTGTGTTCCTCTGGCACATCCCCATTGTGCTGTGAGAGAGGGAGACATGATATCATCCTGCCCAGATTTAGATAAGGCTTGTGTGAGCCCACTGATACTAATTAGTTAGCTTCTTCTTGAAAAATGCATACACACTGGGGGGCCTGGCATTTATTATTAGCTATATTATGTAAATAATTTGCAGCACTGATCATATGATGGTCTCATGCGATGTATTACACTGTCAATACTATAGTAACTAAAATCCCATAGTAGAACCAATGTTTATTTTTACATATATCCAGGAGTACTTTGAAATAATACCTTTAAAGTCAAAGGGGGGGGGGGGGGGGCATTAAATTGCTTTACAGAACCATGCTTGTAATATTTTAAAAAATGTAAGGAACGTCACTATAATGTAAAGGTTCTACAGCAACAATCTTTTCCTAGATCTAAGCCAAGAGTGTAGGCTATCTGCTTGGTATTTAGATTATCAGAAACTCTTGACTGCATTTGTTTGCTTGTTTGTGTGTGTGTGTGTGTGTGTGTGTGTGTGTGTGCGCGCGCAAAAGAGAAAGAGAGAGAGAGAGTATGTGTAGAGTATGTGAGGTTTCAGTGTGAAATGGAACCTCCCTGCTGGGTTATTATTCCCTTGCCTCAAACTCAAATGACTTGTGGACCACTAGCTGGTCTCTTCTAATAGTAATAATAATAATAATAATAATGATGATGATGATGATGATGAAAACAATGATGATGATTATTATTATTATCATTACTATTATAAAAGCAGGATAACAAAGGTCTTCTGTTGTGATTTTTTTGGTTAATTGGGGAAAAAAATCAAATCTTCCAATCTCCAATTTCCTTATGTTTTCCACAATCTAATTAAGATTAAGACTAAGATTTAGCAAATAAACAGTAATTGTGCATTAGCATTTGCAGGACCGTGTTCTCTGTATCTGACAACAAGCCCTGTAGTATATGTTTGACGACTAGCCATGAAGTTTGGTGAGTACAGCGGTTATTTGAGACCCCTGCTTAACACCATCTCCCTGTTTGTCTAAAGTAGTTTCAAAGTGGGCCCACTGGCATGATGGAAGTTGGCCCATCTGCTTGGCGGAATGTCAAGACTCAAATGCATCCATGAAAACAATGCCCATCAAAACAAAACACAAGCTCAAGTAGAGGGTAGCAATAAAAGTGATCTCTACGTAACCCCCCCACCCCCACCCCCACCTTCTCAGAAAAACCTGAGAAGTGCAGTGTTTCAATACTTTTCTTTATAGCTTGGAACCATAACACACTCTAAACAAAAGCTCATCCCCTGTCAGACTCCATCCAAACACATGCTCGCAAGCACAAACAGAAGGTCAGTAGTGGCCTCTTATGGCCTCTAGTTATTATTGGAAAAATAGTTAGGATGTCCATATGCATACTGTACACACACACACACACACACACACACACACAAAATCATATGCATACTCTACAGATACACACACATGTTCTTTCCATCCAAAAGTTCACTTTTTGTGCTCAAACCTACTGACTGCTTCTGCTGCTCCCTGATAAAAGAACAGTGTTTCTGCTAGTACCTGTTCAGAAAAAAAAGAAAACGGATTATGAATGTTAACTTGCTGTTGTTAGGAAGGTGCCTGATATACTTTTGCATACATTATAGTTAATTGCAGAAAATCATGTGATTAATCACAGTCAAAAAACTGTAATAGTTGCCCAGTATTTATATATAAATATATATCACACATGGACAGGCCTGCAATTTTAGCAGTGAGTAACTGAAGAATGTGTGTGGGGGGAGAGAGACAGCTTGTGTTTCCTCTTAACTAACACAGAGTGTTATCACAGTAAACAACAGCCCCTCTTCCTGCACCTGTTTCCCTTTGTGACCCCCTCACACGTTTTCTTCCTTCCATTAACTTGTATCTCTCTCTCTCCCATCCACACATTACAAAATGTATAGCAGACCATTAATTAAAGTTTGCAAAATAAAGTGGCACATTCTAGTCATGCGTGAACACACCATAGCACACAGTTTAAAGTAATTCTTCCTCTGCAGCAGGCAGCCAGCAGCACAGTGCGTGGGTAGCAGAGTGTGGGGGCAGTACCTTGTTCAAATGTACCTCAGTGGTGCCACTGGCAATCTTGGGATTCAAACCACAACCTTTTTAATTGAAGTGTAAAGACAAACTGCACAAAGTGATAACGTTTAGAGTGTAATTTTTATAATATTTAGGCTACACTTGTGTTCAGAGCTGTTTTCCAGTCTAAAACCTTTAGGTCAATATAAAAATGCAATGAACAATAACAGTGTTAATAGTAACAGTGTTACTACTGAGGTGCTCACTGCTGAGTTGGTACCCGCTTGACACTGAGTGCGCAATGTTGCTGGTGGAGATGATGATGATGATGTTGCTATGGTGATGGGATGCTAATTATCGCAGTGGGAGAGGTCGGTGGAGGTCGACGGCTGAACCTGCTCTGCTTGGCTCAAAACATGCAGGGTTGCTGGGCAACAGACTTTCTGGGCCTTGTAAGGCCTGGGACTGCAGCAAAGCGAGGGGTTGAAAACCAGCAAGCCTAAAAATAAAACACAAAGAGAGTGAGAGAGAGAGAGTGAGAGAGAGAAAGTGAGAGAGAGAGAGAGAGAGAGAGAGAGGTGTGGGGGGTCTTTCTTTGGGATATCCTCTACCCTCTCCTCTTTCAAGAATACCCAAGGACATCCCTCACTAAAATTAGCTAGTGTCAGCAACTGTTCCCTCGTGAATGCTCTTACTGTAAGGACCCCCAACAGTTTTTCTCTCACTCCTCCAACACCTGATCAGCTCACTCAGCTCACCGCTCCACTCCCGGCCCACATTCCACAGCACCATCCAATCTTCCTGTCTTCTGACATGAATGGAATTATGAAATATTATGAATCTCTCAAGACTCATCAGTAAATTCAATTTACATCCTGTTGTACACACATTTGACTTCTCTAGTCCATGAGACAGTAATGTGTTCTTATAATAGTTGAGAGTAGCGTAATAATATATACAGTAAAGATGGCATACGGCACAAATCTGTATATTGATATTAGTGTTTAGTCTTCAGAGTGGACTGTAAATAAATACAATAAAGGTAATCTAATGTTCAGTCTTTTTATTGCATCTAATAAAAATGTATTAAATACTTCCTTTTATTTTTTAGAGCCACTTTCTAGAAAGGTCCTGGGGCATTTTGGGCCCCTAAAGACCAAACACATTTTTACAAGCACCACAGACATAGTTAGCACCAGTTTTTTAACATGGCCTTGGTGTGTTAAAACAATGGTTCTCAACTTTTTCAACATTAAGACCCACCTATCTATCACAGCATGTTGCCAAGATATTTAGATGATATTAAATAGCCAATTGCGGACCAGTGGCCTGTCTCGATTTAACATCCGCAGCCCAGTCAAATGCCTTGTGGTTGTGAAACCCAGTGTTAAGGTAAAGTGGCCCCTTACAGTCACACGTGAAAATACCACAGCATAAAGTGTAAAAAATGTGAAATACTTTCTTTGTATTTAACCCATCTACCGAGTGATGCAGTGGTCAGCCACCAATGGAGCAGTGTGTGGGGTACCTTGCTCAGGTGTACCTCATTGTTGATCCTAGCAGTGTTTTGATTCAAGCCCTTGGAGAGGCAACTCCTTAACCACCAGCTGCCCCAAGGTACTCTGGTCTAAAGTACTCTGGCACTGCTACCTTGGGGTCACCATGATAGCTCATGTGTTATCATGACAGAAGTTAGACCCAATAGTCCTTGTGTGCATGTGTGTAAAACACGTGAATGCATGCATGTTACTTGGAATACTATAGCTAAAAGTAATGTGTGCGTTCCAGGCACTCTATATGTGGACTTGTGTGAACATGTTTGTGTGTGTGTGTGTGTGTGTGTGTGCATAGGTGTTATTCATTACTTACTGGATTAGGAGGTCTGGCACTGAAGCCTTAAACTCAAAGAACAAGAATAGGGACAAGGTTGAGACAGTGTGGAGAGTTTAACACCATTCCTGTCCAACAACTGCCCCTGGTACGTACACATACACACACACATACATATGTACATGCATAGCAGCCTACTCCCCTGATCAAGGCCCTTCACCTCAGAGCAGAGACAACTGAAAGGCCCTTCCCTCATTAAGAAGCGAACTGCTGCTGTCTTTTCAAAAGGGGAATGGAGAAAGTGCACATTTCAGGGTGAATGGTTCAATATAAATGCCCCAAAATGAAAACGTAGTTACATTAATTTACACTAAAAGTTTTTAAAATCTAGTGCCATAGTCTTCCAAGGCCACCACACTCACACCGTTTGAAGCAGGTGTCACTGCTGTCAGCGGAAAGATGACTGGTGCTATCTGTGGGCCTGGGGAGCCAGACACAGTGCCAACTGGTCAAAGGTGAGAGGTTATATATATACAAATGATTTATTGTCCAAAGATGTGTGCTAATTCTTTTCTTTTAAAAGAGACTGGGCCTGTTTAAACTTTTTATATGAATGTATTCATTCTAATACTGGATGCATTACCTTGATTTTTCAAATGGTAGTTTGCCAAAAGAATTTTTCACCTTTTAATAGGCCATTTGAAAATAAATGCATAAGAAGAGTGAATTTGAAGCTAGAATGGATTTTTTCTTCTGTGTTAAGGGCTTAGTTGCAGTTTTTTAAGTTTTGCAAAATTCAGTTTTCATTCACATATAAATCCTAAGGATCATTTCATAAAGGGTGGGAGATGAGGAAATACAGTAAACTACGACTAAAAATCTTCAGTAGGGTGATTCCAGTGTGCACTTTTTATAATTGTTGTTTGCATTAATACACACACACACACACACACACACACACATACACAAACAGTTTCAGAATCTGTCACACATATCTCATATGTTTATAATACATAGTTCCACATACATATCTACTCTCCACTCTTAACATAACTTGAAAAATCCAGATATACCGAAATTTTGTAGACAATATAACCTGACAATATAACTTTACCTTACACTCATTCATTCATTCATTCATACTTGCAATTTAGTCTTTCACGTGAGTTACAGTCAGGCATACCTATTATTTTGATTCTCTTCCTGTCTGTTCTCGCCATTCTTTCAGTGCTGAATCCCTCCCTGTATGGCCTATAAGCTCCTATTCTCTCTCTCTTTCCCTCTCTCTCTCTTAAACAGTCACAAACAGGGCCATTAAAGTCCACCATTCCATTTGTCTATAGATGATCCAAGCACCGTGAGAAGTGAATGTGTGTGTGTTTTGTGTGTGTGTGTGTGTGCATGTGTGTGTGTGTGGGAAAGTGTTGTCTCTAACTGCATGGTAATCAGTTGTAATTCTGTCTCTTCTGTCTAAGCGGATCGTCTCCGTCTCCTTAAAGCTTCTCTCACCAGTGCAATCTCCTGCCTTTCACTACACTCAGGAGAGAGACTCAGGCCACAGTGTTTGTTCGTGTGTGTGTGTGTGAGTGTGTGTCTGCGCGTGTGTGTGTCTCTGAGGGTCCGTCCTAGGGGATTGGCCACTACAGAATGCCCTGTGTTGTTTTTGGGTATTGTTTACAAGAACAGGGTCTGGTTTCGCTTGTAGGCTCAGAGT
>JBBIGB010000039.1:22491327-22508007 GCA_037577075.1 Alestopetersius hilgendorfi
ATGTGTTTACGGTTCAGATTATAACTGTAAAGGTGTGTTTACTGTTCAGATTATAACTGTAAAGATGTGTTTACGGTTCAGATTATAACTGTAAAGATGTGTTTACGGTTCAGATTATAACTGTAAAGATGTGTTTACAGTTCAGATTATAACTGTAAAGATGTGTTTACTGTTCAGATTATAACTGTAAAGATGTGTTTATGGTTCAGATTATAACTGTAAAGGTGTGTTTACTGTTCAGATTATAACTGTAAAGATGTGTTTACTGTTCCGATTATAACTGTTCAGATGTGTTTACGGTTCAGATTATAACTGTAAAGATGTTTACGGTTCAGATTATAACTGTAAAGATGTTTACTGTTTAGATTATAACTGTGTAAACATGTGTTTTAAATTGTGGTTGTATTTCACTTGTGACAGTATTAATATGATTTTAAAAGATGATTAAATGTGTCTGATTGAGGTTTATCCCAGAATGAATTATGGCGGGTAGAATGAACCACAGAACTGGAGCTGGGAGCATCGGTCACTGCTGCGATACAGGACTCTGGAGGAAAACTGAAAAAGAAAGAAATCCAATGCTGGATCAGAGGAAGTGGAGGAGGAAAGAGGAGGAGAGCTCCACCTTCTCAGCAGAGCTGGGAGCTCCGTCAGCTCCAGAAGATCTGCGTGGCAGTGCTGCGAGTCCAGAGGAGAGATGATGACAGCTGGTGGAGGTTTTAGCTGCCAAATACAGTTTTAAACTGGTCTGGGGTCAGTCCAGCATATGAAGGAACTTCTGGATCCACAAAACGAGAATCTGTGAGGGAAAGGAAGAGAAACGTCAGTTTATGACGGTTTTACTCTGGAATTTCACCTTCAGCTCACTGCGATACATCAGATATACATTTACACACTTTTCCAGAGTGACTGACAGGTATAATCCTGATACAGACAGGAAGGGGCGGAGCTTCAGGGGCTCATTTGCCCTTGATGGTCAGTGTGTCCTTTATTTTTTTGGCCCTTATCCAGACGAATCATAAGAATGAAAAATATTTAAACTGTAAGTTAAAAGCTCGTCTGCTGCCACCCACAACCCCAAGCCACTCTCTTGAATGAGTGGCCCATTAGCTAATTGTAATTCAGTATGCAACCAGCAGGTGGCACATGTCTGAATGTCAGTCAGTCTGTTATTGGATTAAACTCTGATGTAGTTCAGCAGGTAACATTTTTGTGACCCTCCCTGTTGCAACGAACAGGTCATACTGTTTATAATCATCGCAAAATGTGGTAGAACTTAGCATTTATACACACAGTTGTGTGCCAAAGTTTTGGTGCCCCATCAAATTACATTTTGTTGATTTTTTGAGTGTAATTAAGTAAACACACTCCTCAGAGACACTCCTGTGCAGTTTAATACACATTTACTGTTATCTGCTGAATTTAACATAAAAAAATTTAAATGTGGCCTGTACCAAAGCTCAGTATGGCACATCTGATACACTGGTCTGTATATATAATTTTATTTTCTCAGTGAATATTTAGAAAGGGTGCAGAAACAAAACTTGATAGAGTCTTTTCAATTATTCTTTTACATATGAAACAGTAAAAATAAAGAAAAGATCCTGACATGTGCAGAAGTGTGTGTAGCCCCCTGTCAGCTCTGATACACTCCTGCATTGTGCCTTAGGCCTCGGTGTTTCTGGCCAGAGAAAACAGATCGGAGCTTTGTCCCCCTCTGTGGGACACGACAGTCCAGTGTCCCCCGACCCTCAGAACATCACATCTGCTCTATAACACGGGCCTGTGTGCTCTGAGCACAACACACACTGACTTTTTATCCTCACCACACACTCCGCCGTGCTTTAACCACCGCAGGGCTGCTCATTCACTTCAGAGTCATTAAACACTGCGGCTGGCAGAACAAATCAATAGTGTAGCATCGTGATACTTTTCAGCATGGTGTTATATCAATACCGCCATTGCCAGATATCAATATTTATTTAATTAATATAGTTTTATATGTTTGAAATATATTAAAATTACTTTTATTTTGGTACAGCCATCTATTCTGACTGCAGTGGACATGGTTCTCCTCTTGTTGAGTAGATGATAGAACAGATACTAGATAACAGAAGGTTCAGCTTTACAGTAGAAGATCATCATAGTAACGTACTGCCATTGCCATGGCCACACCCACCCTTATTAAAAACTCCACAAAAATATAAGTGCATTGACAATAAGTATAATACGTAGATTCGAGTATATATAATACTTATATATATAAAATAGAGAGATTAATATACTGAATTATTCATAAAAAAAACACCTTATGAACTATTCCCACTCGGCTGCATTGAAGTGTCAAATAATTGGTCGTTAAAAGCCCTTAGTGAAGCTTTTTGGGGCCAAAAGTGCTTTGAAGACATCACAGGTTCAAGTGACAAGAGACATCAGTGGGCGGGGCCTTCGGCTTTACTCCCACTGTCACTAATATTTATGGGTGAGACACCAAAACCTAGCTTCTAATATGGTCAGTAACTGAAAGAATGAATTAATTTAAATTATTTTAAAAGCCAGGTGTCAAAATGTTTGATGTGGGCAGATCTCATCTTGGTTAGCGCATGAAGAAAGTGTATAAACAGGGGCAACTGCAAGATGAGTTACTTTCTTCGAACTTCATTATGGTGATCAGACTAGTGGGCATGGTTTAGGACACAGTATGACTTACTGTGAGCTGAAAAATGAACTGAACTGCTTCATTAAGGTGATGAGACTAGTGGACGTGGTTTAGGACACAGTATGACTTGCTGTGAGCTGTAAAAAGTAGTGACGAATCATTAACCTTGTGACTAATTGGACTCAGATAAGGCAGAAAATTAAGTAAATGTGATTTTCTGTTTCTTTAAGCTAATTCAATCAAAACCTAAATTCAGTGTTTAGATGGTCACGAAAACACACTGACCACACACACCCAGGTCGGATGAGGCTGATAAACGGAGATAAATGTGTTTTTAGGCTGTGGGGAGTCCCCCCACGCCCCCAGGGCCGTTCAGAGAGGAAGTGTCCTCTCACATTTTCCAGATGTGGCCTGAACAGCTGTGGAGAGGGAGGACTCAGAACACACATGGAAAACAGGAATAAAATCATAATTCACGGCCCCCCGCAGCACCCCCCCAACCCCCCCGGGCCCCCACAGCCCTGACACCACCTCTCACGGCCCCCTCGACCTTGCAGCACCAGACCATTTCCTCTCTTTTATATTTTTAAGAAAGTTACTGACCACCCAAGTTTTTGGACAAAACGTGTCTTTAAAGGGGAACTCAACCCAAAATAAATAAATATAAATAAAAATTAAGCTACATATATAAATCTTCCTACAGCGGATCATCCCAGAGTGAGATTTTCAGTATAACTGTCCTCTCTCTCTCTGGGTGGGTAGGGTGGTCCTCCCTCTTCCCCATCACTCAGTATAACTGTCCTCTCTCTCTCTGGGTGGGTAGGGTGGTCCTCCCTCTTCCCCATCACTCAGTATAACTGTCCTCTCTCTCTCTCTGGGTGGGTAGGGTGGTCCGCCCTCTCCCCATCACTCAGTATAACTGTCCTCTCTCTCTCTCTGGGTGGGTAGGGTGGTCCGCCCTCTCCCTGATCACTCAGCTTAATGATAGCCAGTGTCTCCTCCAAGCGTGCATTATTGGCAGTGTGAGAAGATGTGGTGGAGCTTCATGCTTCTCAGAGGAAGCATCTTATCGTTCTGACACTCCGAGGTTCAAGTGAAGGGAGCTATCAAGCTAACTGGGAGAGCTGGGAGAACGGGGAGGGGGGGGGGGCTACTAGCTTTAACAGGCAGTATAAAGCAACAGACTGTTTGTATTAGAAACCCAAACAAAAAGACATTTTGTTATGAAGCCAGAAAACTCATTCAGCCTTTGAATGACCCTTTAAAACCCAAGACGAATGCATATAAGCTGCAAAAGACGTTGCCAAGGCTTCAATGAACTAACCGACTCCGACTCTGATTGTGCTTTGTGTCTGGAGAGTTTGGAAGAAGATGTAAAGGTTAATAAAGACAGAGATGCTGATGGAGCAGAGAAAACCCTCCATTCACTTTTACTGCGCAGAGTAACCAGCCGCCGTTTAATCCGCCGCCAGCCCTCAACGCGGCATGGAGGACCTCCGTCAGCACGTCCCACCACCACCCAGACTCAACAGGAGCTCTGTGTCCACACTCTGAAAGCGCAGGCAGCTGGCGAGACTGATCTTCTCTGGCACAACACTAATAAAGAAGCAGATCCTGGATTACTGTCATCTCCCACAAAGAGCTCAACTCTGCAGACCTTTCAAACCAAACAAGGCCGGATTAATTGAACGGAGACCAGACAGTTTCAGTAAATTACCAAAGTTACTCTTAACTTAACTGAAGCTGCTCTGATGGAACAGGCCCTCTTCAGGTCGTCAGAAGTTTTGAGTCTGCCCTCTAGTGGACGTATTGCTGAACAACCCTGCCTCTGTAAAGGACGCATGGAAGTTTGAGGGCAGTGACGGTTACATCGATCGAAACTGACGCATTTATTATAGTGCACACAGATCAGTCCAGATCAGACTAAAATCTCAAACCCTGATTTCTGTGAAATTATTACATAGGATTCAAAGATGATCCCAGTGTTTCATAATTCCAGTTTCCGAGACTCATTAAGAGTGTTTGATTGATTGTAGAGACTCTGATTCCTTTCCAGTGGAGGTGAATGGAACCAGACGTCTCCAGCACTAATATAGTGGAGGTGTATGGAACCAGACGTCTCCAACACTAATATAGTTTTATTGCGAGAAGGACTGAAGACTGAAAGTAAAGCCTCTTAGGTGACATCATATATTGTACAGTGTTTCTAGACCCAACACCAGGATGGCCGAGTGGTTAAGGCGTTGGACTTAAGATCCAATGGATGAATGTCCACGTGGGTTCGAACCCCACTCCTGGTAGAGACTGGCTGAGCGTGGAGGATCAATCACCTTTTACGGACTCTGTAACTCCTCCCCATGTCACACACCCACCCATCAAACTCTATAACTCATCCCCCTGCCACACGCACCACACCGGACTCTATAACTCCTCCCCCTGTCACCCATCAGACTCTATAGCTCCTCCCCTGTCATCCATTAGACTCTATAACTCCGCCCTCTGTCGCACACCCACCCACCAGTCTCTATAACTCCTCTATAACTGTGCAGTTGAAACAATAAATAAAGTTTTCTTACTCTGATTGAGCTGAGGTAGATATTTCATAATTTCAACAAAGAATCGCGAGTGAAAGCCGAGAGTAGTCCACAATAAACTGCGCTGTGCGGTTCGACTGAACGGCCTCGGCACCAGACGGCCTGTCTGAATTATTAACAAGGATTCCACTTAACTCCCAGTTTAGCTGCCATTTTCACTGACACAAACCTGAATAATTAAAGAGACCAGGCCAAGAAAATCTTTTAAGAGTCTTAGACCACAGATAATCATTATTAGCAGCAATAAAACACGTTTAAAGCAGAATTAATGATTTAATGAGACTTTTACTCTGCTCCCGTTCATCAGGAGAGCAGGGAATTAACACAGTGAACCCCAAATCACAGAGATTATAGACACTACACATACACAGCTCCACTCAGCTCCAACTTAAGCACTCAGCTCCACCTTAAGCTCTGTAACTCCATCCCCTGTCACACACCCACCCATCAGACTCTGTAACTTCTCCCCCTTATGAAAAACAGTTTGAGCATTTAGTCTGATGTCTTTGATATCATGCCAATTTCTCTGCACTAGTTGGACATTTTGGTGCACTAGTTTGCAACTACGTCATACTAGTACTGCACAAATTTCTTACTAGTCAAGCATTTTCATCAATTAGTTAACTAATGGGCCTGAAATGTACTGCTCTAGTGAACTTGTAAAACTTAAAATGCCCACTGGTTGCACAAGTGTTTGCCAAAATGTCCACTAGTGGCACTAGTAAAGGCCAAAATGCCCACTGGTAGCACTAGTGAGGGTGTTTTGAACTTACTAGTGGTACTAGTGTTACTAGTAAGGAACAAGTGTTCACTTGTGACACTAGTGAGGGTATCTTTGCCTTTACTAGTTAACTAGTGAAGCTCAAAATATTTACTAGTTAAATAGTTGAACTGTCTTTTGCCTCTACTAGTGATACTAGCTGCACTAGTGAAAACCAAAATGCTTACTGGTGGCACTAGTTGCACACAATTCTAATAATGAGGCTGAAATGGGGCAAACACAGAAGCTTCCTATTTGTTCTCCAGCAAAATCTCCACCCAGCCGAAATGTAACCCTATAAAGCCTGGTGAGCTTTTAACTGTCACTAGCTGCTCCTAGCTTACAATCCTTGCAGAATAAAGCATAAAAATGTTTGCAGTACTAGTACAGCATAGTCGCAAACTAGTGTGCCAAAATGTCCAACTAGTGCAAAAAATTGGCGTCATATCAAGGATATCAGAATAAATGCTCAAACGGCTTTCCATACCCAGTCACACACACACACACACACACACCCATCAGACTCCATAACCCCTCCCCCATCACACAAACACACCCATCAGACTCTGTAACTCCTCCTTATCACACACACACACACCCATCAGATGCTATAACTCCTCCCCCTGTCACACATGAATGCGAGAAGGACTGAAGACTGAAAGGCGACATCATATATTGCACAGTGTTTTTAGACCCAACACCAGGATGGCTGAGTGGTTAAGGCGTTGGACTTAAGATCCAATAGACAAATGTCCACGTGGGTTCAAGCCCCACTCCTGGTAGAGACTTGCTGAGAGTGGAGGATCAATCACATTTTACTGACTCTGTAACTCCTCCCTCTGTCACACACCCACCCATCAGACTCTATAACTCCTCCCCCTGTCACACACCCACCCATCAGACTCTATAACCCCTCCCCATCAGACTCTATAACTCCTCCCCCTGTCAAACACACACAAACACATCTCTGTCCCCCAGTGGAGCTCTATGTGTTTATAGATGTTGATGATGTAAAATAGTGAATCTGAACTAAAACTATTTTACCTCACAACGCCCTGCATGTATCCCTCCACCATGAACGGGTGTAGTTTTAGGTGACATCATATATTGTACAGTGTCTCCCGATCCAACACCAGGATGGCCGAGTGGTTAAGGCGTTGGACTTAAGATCCAATGGATGAACATCCACGTGGGTTCAAGCCCCACTCCTGGTACAGACTGGTGGTCCAGCTGTGTTTTACTGTTGGGAGCTCCAAAAGCTGAGGCAGATGTTTGGTAGCTGGAAAGCCTGGAGGTTCCCGAATTTCAACAAAGCACGAAGACTGATAGTTCAAACCTTGAGAGCCGTCCATGCAAAACTGCAATGTGTGGTTTGATTGAACAGTTTCTCTGGGGTCAGCAGCTCTTCTTGCATAGCTGGACATGGTTGGACCACCAGTCTCTACCAGGAGTAGGGTTTTGAATCTGATTGGCTGAGCCAGAGTTTAGGACAGGACTTATCATTCACTATTATTTAAAAGACTTTTGTTCTCAAAAGAATTATTATGGTTCTTAATTGAGTTTGAATTCGTCAGAGACAACAAAACGATCTCGGCGCAATATTTCGGCCACAGTACTAAACTGTCACGATTCATCCTATTAAAGACACCTTGTGGAACTTAGGAGCACTTTTATCAGAGTGGACACAAGTACCAAAATAAAAGTCTTAAATAAAAGTTAACAATTACAAAGCAAATACATTTAGATAATTAGATCAAAATAACATAACGCTACACTGTAGCTCCGGTCCGGTTAATAACAGCTTGTCTCTGTGTACATTAAGAGCCCAGAACCGCTCCCGCCTCACCGTGCTGCGCTGTTTCCATGGTTTCCAGAAAGCAGGCGCTGAGCTGTAAGGAGGAGATCTTGTTGAATAAAAAAAAAAAATGCTGATATTTAAAACCTCTGTTCTGAGATCAGTTCTCTGAGAGAAACATTACCGGATTAAGTATAGTATTATATTAAGCATAACTATCACGGTATAATATGAATGAAATAGTTATTTATATATTACACACTACAGATGAATTGTTTTTGTATTGTATGCTACACGTACACACACACCTCAGTGTGAATACTGTGGTTCTGTGCACCTTATCTGAACTAATGATGCTTGATTCTGATTCCAAAGCCTGTGTAGCTGCACCAGCCTGTACCACAATGGAACGACGGGTCCAGTGTAACTGAAGACGTGCAAGTTTGCAGGTCTGAGGTACGTGAGGCTAAAAATAGACCATCAGCCCGCTCCTCTTCTCCTGGAGTCCTAATTATAGATCCAGACCATCAAAGACCGACAGACCAGCTCGTTTATAGCACAGCCTGAGCAGCTCTGACATCTCCAGCACTGCAGCTTCTCCCCAGAGCGCTGCAGAGCACACTGAGAACACAAAACACTCACAAACCACAAACGTCCACTTCCAGCTGTTTATCACGCATTCCCTATTTATTATTGAATATAATAATATATTCAGTGTCATATAATAATATAGCACTATGACTCTGCTTCCTTCAAAGCTCAACTACGAAGATGAATTGCAAATATAGAACATTTGCTAAATTTTCAGGCAGAATTTGCCAAACAAACCTTAAATGAAACCTAGAATTTCATCTCAAAACTATAAGCCTGATCAGCTTAGCTGTCCAACAGACACGTGCTCAGATGGGTTCAAACCCCACTCCATGTAAATTCATGCCTATTTCTGTGCTGTTCCCTGTTGTGACCGAGAGACACTGGATGATGTTTGGAACCAGCAGTTGGATGCTAACCTGAGTTAAGAGCCATAAAGGTACTAAAACGACACTCTGATTCCATCATTTTGGCCATTAGTGCTGCCAAATTTAATGTTGAATATAATCCATGACCTTACTTACAATATCAAACAAAAGCAATAATTTAAAGTCGTATAATATGATCCCCAGTACTACTCCTCAGGTTATGACCAAGGAAACATCCAGGACTTTCTATCAGAGGTTCCATGTTCTATCAATAACAACTGCAAACACAGATAAAACACAAACATGAACAAGAATTTTATTTTCAGGCATCATTTGCCAAATATTTCCTTACAGCTTTAGTTTAAAGAAATATAAAGCAATCCCCACAACTTCTACTCTTCAGGTTATAAACATGAACCCACACAGACCAGGATGGCCGAGTGGTTAAGGCGTTGGACTTAAGATCCAATGGACAAATGTCCTCGTGGGTTCAAACCCCACTCCTGGTAAACACAGGAAACGTATCATGCTATTCCCTGTAAACCTTCAATGTAGTCTTGAATAAGAAGCCATAGACCCAAAATGCCTGTCACCAATTATATTGCTTAGTTGGACACTGTGTTGACTAACAATCCAGATTTAAAGTGAAACATTTCTTTACAACAGACCACAAAAATATAACCACCAGTAAACCCTACTCCTGGTAAAAACAGGTCAGAGGTGGAGGTTATTGGATTTGCTGTGGGATTGATGGTTATTTTGCATCATTCTCTAAAAAAACATAATAAAAAAGGTACAATTTGCCAAATATTTCTTTACAACTTTAATCTATAGGTATAAGGAAATATGAAATTATCCCCAGTTCTACTACCCTTCAGGTTATACGATTATAACCAGCCAGACCAGGATGGCCGAGTGGTTAAGGCGTTGGACTTAAGATCCAATGGACAAATGTCCACGTGGGTTCGAACCCCACTCCTGGTATCACTTCAATAAGAAGCCCTAGATCCACAATGCCTGTTTCTGAAGTCACTAATTATATCCCTCCACTGCTTAGTTGGACACTAACTGGTGTTAAAACTTGTAGAACCGGCTTCAACTACCGAACTGCCACAGGTCATATAAAACAATGAACATAATTTACAAATTAAAACTAAAATAAATATATAACACAAGTACTACTCTTTCTAGTACTACAACTAATCACAGAACCACCAAAACCTGGATTCCTTAGTGGTTAAGAGGTTAAACTGAAAACGCACTCAATGGAGATCAAACCCCACTCCTGGCCAAGGTAGGAGGTTGTAGGCTCTTCAAGCCTCTCCAATCCAGCATCTACTGTTTGAAAAAGCAGCTGTGTGAGAAAGTATTAACACTCCAGGAACACAGACAGCAGCACTCTCTGTACAGGAGATTCTCCAGATTTCAGTATCAACCAGTTCTCCATATGTGAGGAAGCCTATTTATTATCTCTAATCCTCAAACAGAAACACATTCTCATACTGCTTTTCCCTCTATAACTCAGAGGAAACATCAGGTGGCTTCTCTGTACTGGGTAAACATGGAGACAGATCTAAACAGTTGGCCTAGCAGACCCAGCTGGTGCTTGTGAGTCAGATTAGAAGACAGAATGCCGATCTGCCGGGCTCAGGCTCTGGGCTGTATGTGGCTCGTCTTCTGCCTCATGCTAGCGCTTGGCATGTGAATTGAAGGAGAAAATGATGGCTACAAGCGATTCAGCACAGTAAGAAACCAGCAGCAGGACAAGAGACAAGGACATCTTTCCCCCCCGAGGCCTGAGGCAGTCATCACTTATCTAAGTGTCTGTTACAGCACTCCGCCGGCGCCTTCGCTCAATATTAATGACCTACGAGAAGGCCACACTGCTGTGCTGAAGGTTGAAGGTATTTTTCAGATGTATCAGACATGAGGAGGTTCTAATCCACTGTATTACCACAGCTCTCCATGGCCTTCAAAATATCTCAACATCACTGATCCTTTTGGGTCCTACTTTCTCTACAAATGATTCATTCTGGAGGAGCGAAGAAGCTCAATTCACTTGGAGATAAATGCTAAATGCTAATTCTGCTACATCAGCAAACCCGACTGTGTGGACCGATGTCATGCTGTGGCTGGGGATGAACCTCCTGTCCTCCGAGGGAGAGGATAGTTATACTCTCTAGTTAAGACTCATGATCTCCTGATCAACTCTCAATCGGCATCATTCCCCAGTAAAAGGCTGTTGACATTGAAGATTGGCTCCCTGTCCCTCTACACTATTTACAACATCTTTACAAACTGGACTTTAGGAACTGGAGCTGCTAAACACTCAGCATTCCAACCAGTGTGGATAGGAGCTGTTTGGGAGATGCTAGAAACCAAGTGTCGACTATCAAGATTCAAAGTGAAATGTTTCTTTACAACAGACCACAAAAATATAACCACCAGTAAACCCTACTCATGGTAAAAACAGGTCAAACAGGAGGTTGTGGGATTTGCTGTGGGCTTTTGATGGTTATTTTGCATCCTTAACTGTAAACCATGATTTAAAAACTCAAACACAAGCATAATTGGCTACATTTTAAATGTATAATTTGCCAGATATTTCTTTACAACATTAAACTAGAAGTAAAAAGGTTATAAAAGTAAAACCAGCCAGACCAGGATGGCCGAGTGGTTAAGGCGTTGGACTTAAGATCCAATGGACAAATGTCCACGTGGGTTCGAACCCCACTCCTGGTATCAGTGTGTCAATGAATAAAGTTGTGGGCTTTGAGCTTATTTTGCCTTCTCTGTAAATACCTGGTTACACCTATCATCGCAGGTTTAGAGCCACATATTTTATTGCTCAGTTGGACACTAACTGGTGCTAAAATTCTTGAATGAGTTTTAATAATGCCTAAAAACATGAGTTTGGAACCCAAATGGCTGGTGCTTCTCTGTTAAATCATGTGGCAGCTTTTATCTGGCTTTTATACAGATGAAGCAAAGCTCCAAGTGTGTGAGTATTCTCTACCTGAAAAAATGTGGCACCTGCATGGAACAGGCCTCATTTCTTCAACCTGCGCCTCCGTTCCACCTTCTTCTCCTCTGGGAAGATTGATGGCCCAGCTCTGTTTGCAACAGCCTTCTTGTGCCGTTGTGATCTTTCATGTGTTTTCTCTTTGACTCTGCGATGCTCTTTTCTGGAAAACTCTGAGCAGGCAGTACTTGAGAGAGGAAGGGAAGTGGGTCTAAAGGCTTGAGAAATGTCTGTAGCATTGAGCAAAGTTTCTGGGTAACATGGGCTCTTGTACCTCTCCAGAACTAAGTCATCTGAATCGTTAGTTGTGACAAGGCCGAGTCCCTCTGTTTCCAACAGGGAAGGACTGTGGACATCCCTGTTGAAGCCACTTTTGATGTTAGCATGCAGGTCACCTTTTGCTGTTGCCTTTATTTTCTTCTTGTACTTGGCCTTGAGGTACTTCTTCATGCAGTCTTGCTTGGGTTGTGCCTCCATTCTTGGTACAGCGATAGCTCCAGTGTCATAATCTGGCAGTTGCTGATAATTATTAATTCTTAGCGAAGACACCTGATTAGCGCATTGCTCGACTAGAGAAAGAATGCTAATGTCACTTGCTACCCCGCAAGTGCTGCTTGGGGAGGGCAGCAGTCCCCCATTTAATGGCTGGGGAGTTCCCACAGGCTTTGGCTGTTGGAGGCTGGCATGGGCCCAGAACTCTGAAAATTTGATGCGCTCAATGAAGGAGGTGCAAGGATGGCACAGGTGCAGTTCTTTGGCACCGTGTTTCAGCGAGGCCTTGCAAGACTCACAAAGAGACTCTTTGTTTACGGCAAGCACAAACAAGGAACTTGTTCCAGAGCCAGGGGAATGTGCCATTGGAGACCGCAAATCACTAGTAGGTGTCGACGGGGACTTGATATTGAATATCCGGAAACACATATTACTTGAAGTTGGAGTCCTGGGTTGGCTCTCTGGTGAAACAACTCCGTTGTGATGAGTTGGGGTGTCTACCGAAAGATGACCAACATCTATCTGACAAGTATCCCTTAATTCTCTATTTGTATCCCTATTTGCAGATCCTCTACATACATTTCCACCATCTGCTGAGTTGGCTTTGTCTTCTAGACGTACATCTCCTTTATCTCCACTGTTACTCTCTGGAAAACCCAGTTCTGCCGGACTGCCTTTGAAGGACTTTTGCTTTAACCAGTTAACGATACCCATTGCCAATGATATTTCAGTGTCACAGAGTTTCAGTAGGCAATCCCTCCCAGCCCAGTTACTCTGCAAAAGCTCCTGGCTAATAAAGTCCACTGCCAGAGGAGGAGCAAGGTTCTCCTCGGCTCCAACATGGAAGCTGTACATGGATAACGGAAGGTCACTTGACTGACCAATGATGCTCTGGGTTAGGTCCATCTCATCATCAAAAATGGGGGTCAGTTCCGCCTCACTAGGATCATAGAAAAGCTCGTACAGGGCATCTCCACTGTAGGTGTCCCGAGGGAGTGTTTGAGAACGGACTGGTGTGAGTGAGCTCCTGGTGTGGTCCTCATTGGAGACATAATCACAGTAACCCTCATCACTGGTGCTCTCTTGGTTCTCACTTTTCGGTGTCTCCAAATTAGCAAGGAGCTCTGTAATCTTCGTCTCTGAAGTCCTTGCTGGGGTTGAAGGATTCTCCAGGGGACTGGTTGTCCTGTTTGTGGAAGGTGAGACAGAAGCTGGTGTCGAGGTTACGTTACTATCCAGATTTGAGTTCTGCCCAAAAAGAATGGTCTTGTTGAAGGTCTCCCACATTCCAAACAGGTCTAACACTTCAGGTTGAGCAGGAGATGCTAGCTGCTCTTTGCCACCCTGAAAAGCAGCAGCGGTTGGACTTCTCTTTGGAGTTTCGCTGGCATTGTCAGTCTCAAGTCTAAGCGTTCCATCAAGGGACACAAGGTACTCCTCATCCACAAATATCTCTCCACATCCAGCCTGTGAACCAAAGCTTTTCAGCGATGCAGCATCTTCACTGACGCTGGTGTAACATTCACTCGAGGAGTCAGAAAGTGTGTCATTTGTTTCATGAGGGTTCCTGGCCCGATCTCGGCGCCTGGAGGGTTTCTTGGTCCGTTTTGATGTTGGTCCACGTTCACTCGGGGTCCGTGGCGACGTGATGTTCTCGCTGCTGTGCTTTTTGGGAATGAAAAGGTCTTTGATGGCCTTCTTGGGCTTCCTAAAAAAGATCCTCTTCTTTGGAAAAGATTTGGCTATGGAAGGCACAAACGGCACTTGAGGCGTCAGATTGCGGTAATCAATGATGTCACGGTTGCTGCCGGGTGTATTCTGATTCTCATGTAGCACCAAATGAGTTGATCCGAAGCCAGAGAAGCTGGCGCTGTTGACGAGCCTGCAGCGGCGGTACGTGGTGGGAGTCCAAGCTCCATCTCTGTAGGCAGGACTTGCTGCTCTCTCCAACACGCAGTCGTGGGTTCTGCTCTTTTTAACAGAGCGGCAGGCTTGAGTCCAGCTCTCCGGACTGGTGCTAAGCTCTGGTGAAGGCGTATCCGAGGTGTCTGTAGCTGGTAGGTGTTCTGGAGGAATATCATTGTTCACCGTGGCTTTCCTATGATCTGGGTCAATAGGTGGTCCCTGCCCTGGACCTGGAGCATGGCCTGTTCCTGGATCAGTTTTGGGGCTGTTCCTCCCCCCTGGAGGCTGCTTTTGGCTCTTCGGCAACTCCATACTGTCACATGTGTCACTGTCAAAGTGTAAAACGGGAAAAATTATTTTTGTGATGTATACAAATAAATACAATAACCCCCAGTTTTACGCGGATCAGGAGTTGTGGATTCAGTCATGTGGTTTTTGTGGCAATAAATATATTTGTGTGGCAATATATATTTATCTGGATGTTTTCACACAAGGGGACCTGTTCACCTTGCTCCCTAAACTTTTGTCCCATAACCTTCCATATCTTGGCAGGGAAAGCATTCATACACTTCAAACTCCTCAGTCCCAGTAGATCAGGGTTTATTCCCAGGAAAACGTTCACCTAAACGCAGTGTCCCAATATTTTTGTCCCACATCCTTCCCACAACCTCCCTGTATATCTCGGCAGGGAATTTAAATTAAAAGAGGTGAATACGGGTTTACCTTTCCATTTTCTTTAAGGGTAATGTATTAAACTGAGTTTAAAATTAAATTAAAGCAGAGTTGGGGGCAGATTTAGGATTTACACTATAAAAATAGGCTTTTTTTTTTAAACCAAAACACAACAACGTGGTATTTCTAGTATACCTGAGTGTTCTTGGAGCGTAATCTCCACGAAAAACGGGGGATAAATGGATTTTATTGTTAAAGCTAAACCATTAATCCATACATACAATACAGATATTTACAATTTAATCATGGAAGGACTTTTTCAGTAAAATTTAGTGAGACATTTCTATTTATTTGATGTGCTGAAAAAAACCCACAAAATTTACAAACTATAAAGTTTGCTCTCAGTGGAGGGTGTGTACTTACTCTCAAAATTAACAAAACATGGAAATTTGACCAGCAGGGACCAAACTTTTATGACTGAAGAACATTTCTGACTGTAGGCCCTACAGTGTAGGGTTTCTGCTACTATGGTTAGCAGAAATCTTATAAAAACAAATACTTATGTACTGATTAAAACATGTCTAACATGTTGAATGTGTATACATAAATATTAAAAGCTTTAAAATAAGCAAATACCAGTACAATAGTATATAGGAAATTAAAATTATATTAAATTCTGCCTCGCTTTACAGAAGCAGAAATGTGTGTGTGTGTGTGTGTGTGTGTGTGTGTTCTTCAGCTTCATCACACAGTAACTGATCTGATTCCCCCCATAGGCATGAATTAAACATGCCAGTCTCTCTGAACTGAGGAGTGAAGACACATTATATTAACATGCACTTTTCTGTTCCACCTTAAATGGTGCAGCACTAACGGTGCGTTTAAGGTGGAACCGAGCTCTATCGCCAGGACCCTCTCGTTCTCTTTAGAACCTGGTTAAAGCGTGCAGCTCACCCAGGCTCGATCAACCCTCACCATCTCCCAGCTTCAGCCTCTGCAGCGACCAGCACGAAAGCTCATCTCCTCAGCTCCACCTGGACGAGGCTGGTTCTGACCCCTCAGTCCAAACCCAGGGAGGATTCAGTCACACAATCCAGAACCCGAGCTGCAGCATCTCCATCACTGCAGGTTCTGCTCCAGCTCCTTCACTGCAGGTCCTGCAGGTCTCCAGCATCAAGAGCTCGGGAGGCAGCGCGCCCCCTTTGTTAACCACGAGAATTGCAGGCTGTGGCTGGAGAGACGGCCACTAAAACCTCAAAAAATTATATCCACGAAAATAAACCAAGCCAGCCCAAAATTATCATAACAGTTAAAATAATAGTCTACAAATGAACCGGAATACTGTTTAAATATCATGTTCTTAAAATAAACCAAACCAGCCCGGCCACCTTTCTACACATCAATGATCATTAGTAAAATAAGTCTACAAATGACCCTGGATACTGCTTACATTTCCGACAGCCTTGTCGAAATGTATGCAAAAATAACCTAATCAATCCAGCCACCTTTCTACATCAATAATAATAATAATAACAACAACAACATCAACAACAACAACATCAACAACAACAATGACAAGATACTTTTGAACTTTCCAAGTCTTAAGATATTTGTGGCTGTGGTGTTTAATTCCTCGTTTGGCTCTCGACGAAGGCGGTCGCACTTTTGCTCTCTCCCTCCCTCCCCTATCTCTCCTGCTGGCTCTCCTGTCTCGTCCTGTTCAATGTCTATCTCTGAGACTCTTCTTGCCCTGCTTTTTGGAAATCGAAATTATGGATTTGATCAACTGGTCTCGGTATGCAATTGACACCATCTTCTCTAC
>JBBIGB010000039.1:22525148-22541121 GCA_037577075.1 Alestopetersius hilgendorfi
TGCCGGAATCAAATTCCTTGTATGTGCTCACGCACATACTTGGCCAATAAAAAGCGATTCTGATTCTGATTCTGATTTACAGATCAGTATATCACCTGCAAGGGGCAGCAATGAGTATATGAGAAAGAGCAAAGAGCAGGAAAAGAAACTGACGTAAGAAGCTGGCTAGCTGTGAGGCAACAACATGAGGAGCTTTGTGAAAGACTTGAGTGAAAGCCAACATTCAGGCCAGGAGCCGCTTTAATAAGATCTATAAACAGGGCAGACATGAACATATAAATGTCATCCGTAGCTCTTCTAGGGCCCTAAAAATACCACCACGAACACAGAACACGTTGCATAAAAAGCTGTAATCATACTTAATGATTCCTGAAAAGGCTAAATAAAAGCCACCATGGCTGAGGAAGACTGCAGTTAACATGGTCACATAGACAAATTCACTACTTTTATGTAAACCCTGGTAAGAAGCCTGGTGAGACATCAATCGTACTACTAACATTTTTCAACTTTTATCATTTACTTTAAATGCTACACATTTTACGCTTTCATTTTCATTGGCTGTATTTTTTCGAAAGGTGCTGCTGAACATTGGGGGGATATGATGGCAGTGCTGACTCTTTTAGAAGCTGCTGCTTTTAGAGTTAATGACATTACATGCGTAAGGACGGGATCAACCACGGCGAAAGAATGAGCTTTTTATACACACACAGGAGCAGCTTCGATCTGTAGTGTTACCTGCTACCTTCAGAATGGAAAGAGGCACCAAGACCATGAACTCCATGAGAGAAGAATGAGCAGCTGTCCCTCTTCAGCAGAAAGAACCAATAGTCTGAAGAAGCACTGAGACATGGCTGTTCATCCTGAATACTTAAAAGAAATGACTACAAATCTAAGGTGCAATCCTGACAAATTATGTTGTAAACTGATGTGTGCTATTACTGAAGTTCATGCTGTTAGACACAAAAAGTCATTGTGCGAAACCTGAGTAGAGTCGAACCTGACCAGTGGGCCTCGTTAGGGTTAATCGGCTTTACTGGGCTGGTCAGTGAATCCATTTTGTCTGTGTCCAAGAGAAAGAGAGCGAGGGAGGGAGGGAGAGAGAGAGAGAGAGGGGGAAAGATTGAGGGTAAGCTCTTTGAAAAAGTGGAGTGTAAGTAAACTAGATGTAGAGGTGATACAGTATATCACCCTGGTAACCTGGTCACATCGAGGACGGCAACGATGACTTTCTTTACACATTACAACTGCAATGTTATTTCATTTATCAAATACATATACAGAGACTGGTACATTGATACATCTGCATTTAGATGTATTTACATGTCCTGCAATTGTTAAGGTGGGATGCAAATATTTATAAATTCTCAGGCCTCAAGTTTTAGTGCAATGACTCCTAATATTGCATTTTGGTTTGGTAAGAAAATACATTTAAATTGCCACAAGTCTCAAACTGGACAGAAAGAGCAATGGCAGAGTATAAATGGCCTCGGCATATCTTTGTTTCCCACACCTTCTTTCTTCCCATTGTATCATTCTTAATGTTTAGACAACATCGCCCATTAGTGGGTGTTCGGCTGGTCCTGGCTAAATTTAGATGCCCATAAAGCTTCTTAGAGGAGAACCCTCTTATGAGTTCCTTTCCCTGAATAGCATCCAAGTATAGACCACACAAAGATACTTAAGTGAAAATCCCTGGCAGGTATTTAATTCTAAATGAGTAATTACTGGGTTTGTCAGTGAGTTTTGGTCTTGCAGGTGCGTGTGTCTGAGTGGCTCATTCGCGCCTTGGCTTTGGAGCGAGTCACACATACACACACACCCTGAGACTACAAGCCGCGAGCATCTCCTAGTCGAGAGTCTGTGGAGTATCAAGTTCTCAGGGTGGGACCTTATCCGAAAAAGCCGCCAAAATGTGTGACATGGGGGCACTCGATAACCTGGTGGCCAATACGGCCTACCTGAAAGCACAAGGTGGGGATGATAAAGAAATGAAGAAACGGCGCCGGAGCTTGTCCTTGCCCAAAGCTGATCAGTGTGCTGCTATCAGGGCATCTGTGGAGAAGGACTTCGAGTCCCTATGTGAACAGCAACCCATTGGACAGAAGTTTTTCAGGCAGTACCTGCGTCAGGCTTCACCCGAGTATGTGGCCGCTGCTGAGTTTCTGGATGAACTGAACGATTGGAACCTGGCCGAAGGTGCCGCCAAGGACAAGGCCCGAACCAACATCACCAACAAATTCTGCAAGGAAGGATCCAAGAGTTACCTGTCCTATCTGTCTGCAGACACCCAGGCAAAGTGCAAGGCTGTCTCGGACAAGGACTTTGAAGATGTGATGATGGGAAAAGTCAAGGAAGAAACAAGGGCATTCCTCAAAGGCAAGCCGTTTACGGATTACCAGACGAGCCCTTTCTTCGACAAGTTTCTGCAGTGGAAGGAGTATGAGAAGCAGCAGATCTCTGATAAATACTTCTATGAGTTCAGGACACTTGGAAAGGGTGGATTTGGAGAGGTAAGTTCTCTTCATGAAATATAGCAAGTGTGCCTGTGAACGTGTTGTAGATTTGGCACATAAGGGTACGATGGACAGCCAAATCAGAAATAGCGTGAGAGAATGTCTTTGCTGGTCTCTTAAAAGTGATGGTGGATGTTCTTGTAGACAAAGTAAAAGTTACTGAAAGACACTAGACTTGCTCTAACATAACCGTGCTGTTTCCAGGTATGTGCTGTGCAAGTCAAAAACACTGGCCAGATGTACGCCTGCAAGAAGCTGTGCAAGAGGCGTCTAAAGAAAAAGCACGGTGAAAAAATGGCCCTGCTGGAGAAAAAGATCCTGGAAAGGGTCAACAGCCTTTTCATAGTAAGCTTGGCCTATGCTTATGACACCAAGACCCACCTGTGCTTGGTCATGACCTTGATGAATGGTGGCGATCTTAGGTACCATATCTACAACATCGGGGAGAAGGGTATTGAAATGGATCGGATCATTTACTACACCGCTCAGATTGTTACCGGCATCCAGCATCTGCATGCCATGGACATCGTATACCGCGACATGAAGCCTGAAAACGTTCTCTTGGACAGTGTAGGCCAGTGCCGCCTCTCTGACCTTGGTCTGGCGATCGAGCTTCCCAATGGAAAAACTACCAGCCAAAAGGTGAGATTCAAACAGATGTGAGTAGTCATTATGAATTCTAAAGTAAGTAAAGGGGCCCTTAGAGTCACATATGAACACACCGCAGCACAGCACACAGTTTGAAATTCTTTCTCTGCATTTAACCCATTCACTATATGAAGAAAGGGACAGTCAGAGGCAAAGAGCCCTGGGGAGCAGGGATCTTAGATAAGTTAGTGATGGTGAAGATTAGTGTGACCAGAGATCCTGGAATGACATTTGATGCTTAACAGCTCAAAGGTCTTGAGGTACAAGAATGCCATTTCACCATGTCAACCTTAACAACAGAAATTCAGCTGTGTTGTATTACAGTCCAGCCTCAATCTTAAAAATATTGTTTCCATTATATACTCTTATGATGTAAAGCCTCATCACTGCCCTCGGGTTCTCTGTTCCCACTGATGTTAATCTAAGAATTACTGCTTTTTTAGGAACGTTCTGGGCGTGCCTCTGTGTCCATTATATAAGCCACGGGATCTCTCGCATGCTGAGTATAGCCACGGCAATTATAAGCACTGTTCAAGCTCTCAAAGACTCAACCTGCTCATTTGCGTGCTTTAGTGGCCTCATCTGCTCTGTTGGATACTTGTGGCTCAAAGTCCCTCTCTAAGTGGTGGGCTTTTGGCCTAGTTAAAGTCAGTAAAACTTTTTACATATTAGCAATATGTTGTGCAAATATATATTCTGATATGATTTCATTTTCTCTAAACTGCTGAATGGTCTATAACAGCATGGCAATCAGAAACACAGGAGTCAGTAATTACAATTAAAATCAGGGTAGTCAGCACGATCATAGATCTATGTTTACAGATCCATCACGAAGATGTTAAAACTACAAGTCGCCAAAAGGCGTAACCCGGTGAGACATTAATTAGGTCGGCGGCACTAATGGAGGTGAATAAACATGCAATATCTGCATTTTGAAATGAAAGACTGTTTCATGGAGCAGCTAAGCTAAGCTCATTATCCTGTGCCCTTCTCAGGTCACCAGCACAGGCTGAAGCCCAAGGCTAACTCCACAGCGGCTTGGTTGACTTTGTGCTCCTGATCGGCTTACTTAGAAAGCATTACACAAATCTGTCTCTGATCAGTCTGCTGAACTTAGAAGAGAGCATATGTGTGTAAGGCAGCGCATATGTGTGCAATTGCGTGTATGTGTGTGTGTGTTAGTAAATGCTACAAGAATGCAGGCAAAGATAAGCTCACTGCATACTGTTACTATGTGGCATCCCCTCATGCCAACTACTGGACTCTGAAGAGAACCTACAAGAAGAGCTAGGAGAAGAGCTTAGCTAGTAGCATGCACCCAAAAATTAGGGAAACGTGTGTAAGTGTAAAGTGTCCATTTCTCATACGTGAATGCACCTGTGAACATGTGTATATTTGGAGCTCATGTTGTGCTTGCTTAATTATTTTACCAATTTTTGCACCCGGTCAAATGAATTAAATCAGAATTTGTACACACGTCAAGAAGCAGCTCAATATTACACTGTGCACACTAAGCAAAACAACAGGACTAAATACACACCGTGGCCTTTTTGTTGATTTGCTAAGTGAAAATTAATACAGAGAACAAACTTAAATAGGACAGTTTTCTGCTAATTTTAGTGGACACTCTTTATACGTTTAACCTACTAAAGAAAACTGCTTTTGCTCAGGACAATATATTTCAAATATATTAAATTCAGTAATTAATGCACAGTAATTGTAAATCAACGTTTAGCTGCAAGCATCCCATAGGTGTGCAGGGAGAATTTTATGTAATGCACTTCATCACCGCAGATCTACACATGACTCTTGACAGACAGTATAGGATTACAATTAAGCCTCTTCTCTTTGGCTCTATGAAGGGGTCAGCTAGGAGCAACCGCCAGGCCAGCTCTTATATAAAGAGTCCTAACGGTCCTGAAAAAGGTGGAGTATTTTAGGGTCGTCTGCTGAAAAAAACTCCACTCATCCATCGGAGTTTAATCTTATCGCTACACACTTCGTTAACAAGATTTTAGAAAAGGATTATGTTTCAAAAAGGTTATTTGGTGCAATATCCTATGCCTTTAGGGTATCTTTCAAAGGATGATTGCTTAGAGAATTGTTTTCCTTTCCTATATGACATGTATGTGTGTAGAAAACCATAGAACACCAAATAATGTAAAGGTCAAAGGCATTTTGCACTGTACGTCCAAGCCAGGAACCTTCCAGGAAGCCAAATTTTATTTAGTGTAGTTGTGTTTCATTTGGCCAAATGTATTTGTAGACAAAGTCTAATTAAAGTCAAAGGTTTTGATTGTGTTTGGCACAAAATAGAATGAATTTGTAACAAATAATGATTAAAAAAATAACAGCAGATATGTCCTTTGGTCTCCACAGGAGACCACAGCTGTGCTTTATTCCATGGGCCATCAGTCCAGTGCTGAAGGTTCTAGATTTGTTCTAAGTTTGCAAGTGATTTACTCTTCCATTTGAGGATAAAGTTGCTGAGCACTATTACTCAAAATGTCAAGGGGCATTCACTAACACTGCTAACACTTATGATTGCTTTCAAACTTAAAGGTAAACATGAGCTTTGCATTACTGTTTATTATACATCAGCACAACTAGTGTAAAGATAGCTAGTATGCAAGAGAGCTTGCACAGAATAGATATAGCAGTTCATTCTCAAGAAAGAAAACTAAAGTCTGGCTTGAACTTACTCACGATGTAGGCATTATGTGAGTGTGTTCACACAGACCAGTGCAGTCTGTAGTTTTGCATTAGCCAATAGAGTTAAATAGGAATAGATCAGTGCAGAGCAGTGAAATGGCCAGTTATTCTGAATGTACAGTGGAAAAAATACCTTTTTATGTTATAACAATATAATTATGAAACAATGATGGTATAGGTGTAATCATTTCTATGCCCTTTGGACTTGGCCTAATTGGTTTTTATATTAGCTATATATAAAGCACATTTTGAACAAATGCATGAACAACGATGATAATTGTGCTATACTGGACTATCAGTAAACAGATACTGGCCTGCTAGGTTTTAAACACGCTTAACCATGTCATCAGACTGGACTCATATGGCTAATATAACATCTCTGCATCTTTTGGAAATTTTATTCTTTATCATTTAATCTAAAAATCACCACCTTCTTGGAAGCCATCTTTTGGCCATTGCTTCCTTCGTCATTCTGCACAGTAAATGCAAAGCGCTCTTCCTCATTATTATTTTCTGTATCTCGTTCTTGACTGCAAACAAATAAACATAAAACATTGAACTTCTCTGTACTATTGTCAGATGCCTTCTTCCAACAAGTTGATTGAATACAAATATAGATCTTGAGGACAAACAAGTGCAGTTTTCTCACTTTTCCCCACTCTTTCTGCTTCACAGGCTGGTACTGGAGCTTACATGGCCCCGGAGATCCTTACTGAAACCCCGTACCGGACATCAGTGGATTGGTGGGCTCTGGGGATCAGTATCTATGAGATGGTGGCTGGCTACACCACCTTTAAAGGTTCAGATGCCAAGAAGGAGAAGGTGGAGAAGGAGGAGGTTCAGAGACGCATCATCAACGAGGAGCCAAAGTTCGAGCACAAGAACTTCGACGCCGCCACCAAAGACATCATCCAGCAGTTCCTCAAGAAGAAGATAGATGAGCGCCTTGGCTGCAAGTAAGCTCCTCCAACCCTCTTAACCTTTTGATCCTTCGAGCTGATGGAGAGTGTTTAAGTCACTGTGTCCTCCATAGTGTAGCCAAAGGCCACTCAAGGTCTGATGGAGAAGGTTTGCTGAGACAGTGTGTAAAGGTTGGTTTGGTTAATACACTGGCCTACTTCTCTATTGACACAGTTCAAGACTGAGTCTATATTTTCTTTATATTGTTCTTCTACACAAAACATCAACTAAAATAACTGCACATATATTTACACAAACAAAACAACTACATCCTCAAACATGAACATTTAGTGTAAAACATTTTGAACTGTTCTTAGGCAGACCGCATCTAATCCAATATGGAATGTCAGATTAAATACATTTTTCCTAAGACAAAGAGGGAAAAATCCTTTCATAATCTGTATTAGAATAGAGAAATGAAATAAGAAGTCTGCAAAGTTTAGATTTCTTAACTAAACATATTGAACGTATTTTTGATCACCCAAAATGTTTAAAGTCATTAATATGCAAATTCTTTTAACTTTTTAACTTTTTAACTTTTAATTCTTTGAAACTTTCCATTACTTAAGACATCCATAAGTTCTGCAAAAATTACATGATGATATCGGAAATATTCCAAGAGTCCTATGTTTTATCCAAGACTGTTCTTTATTTTACTTTATTTTTTCTTCATACACTTTTAAAAACATTTTTTAAACCCTGTTCCCTAAATCATAAACTGAAAGTAAATTTTAGATTTGAGAACTAAATTATTCTTATATATTTTAAATACATATGTACTTTAGTCAGGCACTAAATAATATAAATTAAATAAATAAGAATGGGTGCTGGTTAACTGTATTTTGTGTATTTGATCATTCTACACATCAGTCTCAGTCCTGTTACTTATGTGAACTAATGCCAGTGTAAAAATGAGATGCTATAACTAAGATGAGTTGCAGGAACTGAAATTGTGGAATATACCATTTCCTGATTCATTTTTAAGAAGACAGGGATCCTAACTCTAGCCGTGTGTATGTCCGCAGGGGTGATGACCCCAGGAAGCATGAGTGGTTCAAGTCCATCAACTTTCCTCGTCTGGAGGCCGGCCTCATCACCCCACCCTGGCAGCCCAAGCCCAACGTGGTCTATGCTAAGGACACTGGTGACATTGCAGAGTTTTCCGACGTCAAGGGCATCGAGTTTGACGCCAAGGACGACAAATTCTTCAAAGAGTTCAGTACTGGAGCCGTGCCTATCCCCTGGCAGCAAGAGATGATCGAAACTGGACTCTTTGACGAGCTCAACGACCCAAACCGGAAAGAGTCCTCAGCTGGCCTGGATGACGAGAAAAAATCCGGAACCTGCAGGCTCCTGTAATGGAGCGGTCCAGAAGTAGGGTGCACGATTTGCATGATGTATAAATGCTAACAAAGACACAAGCAGAATAAGTCAAACCGCATGTTATTCTGAAGAGAGGAGGAACACTACCAGAAAGAGAATGGCACGTGAGTGCATTGTAGGGATAGAAGTGTTTCTTGTTTTCTTCAGAAGCTGGGACGTTGTGTGTTTGGACACAATACTTCGTGATGTGTTGGACTAAGCTTTGGACCAAGTGGGAAAGTTGGCGCTCGCCTCCTTTACTGCTGTCCCTCTGAGTATTGTTTTAGCAAAGTAGGTATTAAAACCTCTTAAGGAGCAGGGGGCGCAGGTGACCCTACCGAGTGAGAAGATGCTAGGAGCATAGCTTAATAACCACAGGTCTCCTTAATGAACTGTGCGCATAAGAATATTGTACTATAGAGTATGTTTGATCTTGATGGGATGCAACATCGCAACAGAAGGCTCAAATGGTTGGAAACATGTTGGTTCTGAAATGCGGCTGCATCGTTTCCAAGCATTTCTTGCCTTGCCAAAATCACAGTTTACTTAAGTACTATTGAATATTGAAACTAGTTCAACCAACTGCACTACACCGTATTTCTCATCACAGTTTAATAAGTCTGACGAGTAAATAGCTATATTTTTTTGCAAGATAACAAAAAAGCAATACGTTTGAGAGAATTTTCAATGGCTCACGATGGGTCTGCTCTGATTCTGCACCTAGTTTTTCAAACCGAATGCATGTTTATAAATATGTATATATATATAATGGAGATGTTAACTGAGGTGTGTGTACAGAGCTTAGATTTTTAATATAGTGTGGTCATTTAGTTTAAACTGAAAACCATGTGACAACCCTGCTTCGAGTTTCACTTCCGCCCCATGACCACCTAGTGAGGGTGGTCCAGCATTTCCTCACCACCCTGACGGAGAAGGGGAGAGGGGCTTCTGAGTAATCTGAGCTCATGTAATGGATGTGTTACTAACGTGGTACTCCTAATAAAGCAGGAACGCAAATCTGAGACTAAATCTGGGAGGGTTTATTCCCGAAAGAAAGCCAGGCTGTTCGCGGGTGTTGTGTACGCATTTTGTTTCTGCTAGGTACATTACAGTTAAAGATCTATGTGATGGGGCCTGACCGATATTTTGCTTAGCTGACAATGTCAAAGGATGTTAAGGGTTGTAGTTAAGCGTCAGTGCAATAATAATCACCAGTACTCACCTCTAACGTGACGAAAATCAATCCCTTTTGAGGATTTTAACGGCCCCATGTTCTTATAGCACTAAACTATAGCCCTGAGCTTACATTACACAATTGATAAAAGTGCAAGAGAGAACTAGGAATGCTTTACTTGCTATTTATTACAGTTTAGGAAATATAACAACTGAGAACTCATATCAGTCAGAAGAGCAACTCATTTTTAAGCACCTAAAATGATATCAGTTGAAATTATCCATTATCAGAATCATATTGGTCAGGCCCTAATATGTAACTGTAAATAAAGTATTAAGCAGAGAGGATTTTTGGCTTATGAAATATATGAATTAATAAAATGCTTCTGTCTTTTACACTCTTTGGTTTGAGATTTTTTATGGTTGAACAAATTTAAGAGTGAAGGAAGGTCTGAAAAATTGTTATGCCATCAAACAGGCTAATCTAGCATTCCTGTAGACTTAAACTAAACCATCATTAGTGGTGCTTCCACACTGCCTTGTAAGTTGTGGACCAATCAATCGTTTTTTTTGGTTGTGTGTGATGAGTGTGAACACTCCCTAAGGGACGTTACCATCAGATCATCATATTAGCTGCTGCTATAAATGTTAAGCATCTCTTTTTCAATTCAAATTATACAAATATAGATTACACTATAATAGACCAGAGAATGTTTAAAGTTTTTAATTTCCTCTAATGAAGGAAAGTAAGTCTTAGAAAGACTTGTTTTCCCAACAAATCTGCAATCATTCAAAGAAGACCCCATTTTTATTTGGTGTGCTTGGGTGCCCCCAAGGACTGAACATAACCCATGGATATATTAAAATAACCTGCCATACAGGTTAACTGGAATTGATTCGAACTCTAAATGAAATAAAGTGCAGGCAGGACAGGAATACACAGAGTGCAAAAAGAGCAACTAAAAAATATTACAGGACAAGACAACATACAGTGCAGCTGACAAAAACAGTCGCAGTACTTTTTGAAGCTTGAATGAAGACATTGTTAAACAAAGTGTGTAAAAAATGCAAATATTGTCGTAGGCAGCTATAAAGACACGCGTGCAAACAACAGTATTTATGTGTCTTTTAGACTGTTGGAAATTGGTGGACAGGGGAATTTTCACAGGAAAAAACAATGGGGTGCACAAAATGCAAAACTGATACAATCTAAAAAAAAAAGCATCTTTCAACACATGGGGAGGATGAAGCCACACATAGATACAGTTAGCCTTGACAGGCATTCTTTAATCCAAAAAGAAAAGTAAGAAGGTTTTTTTGGTATTGTAATATAAAAGTAAAAACAAAAAATTTTAGACTGATATTTCAATGGCCAAGACACCATACCTATTGCTGATTTATGGCTATACGGAATGTTAAAATTCACTAACAGTCAATAAATAATTGTATTTATTTATAGTAACAATCACAATACACCAGGCAGACGCCCATCCCCCCGCGGGTACACGAAGCTCGCTGTTGTGGTTGGGTGTGAATTGAAAAAAGGCCAGGGAAAGTGTGAATAAGCTAAAATTGTTTACAGAGACAAACACACATCACATCAGAGGCAACATGAACAGTCCTGGGCTGATTTTCAGAGTGCCACACTCATCTTATAAGACGATAATCTGGATTAGCATGGCGTACTTAAATCAACCTCTAATCCCTGTAAACTGCAGCCTGCGGCCGAGCCGCAAGACGCGTAGCTTTCAACACTGAGCCGCTTCTAATCTCTTTACTGCACTGTTTTTTTTATTGTTTTCTGAACCATGGAGAGTAGTACACCAGGCCGGGTATATCAGAAACTATGCCACTCCAGCAGAGCACTGCTTCATCCTTCATGATGAAAAGCGACTGTAAACTCCAATGCTGACCCAAAACCATTTTTCTTTTTACTTTTTAATTTATTCTCCAGGTTTCAATAATGCAGTTTTCACTGCTGCTGTTGCATTAATTCTGATATAAAGAACATGAACTAACAAAGCCTATAGGTTATTTTGTTGGTGCCAAAAATAGCTGGAAAAATTGGAAAGCTCTTCACAATTCAGAGAAAAAACAGATCAGTAAGTATGAGGGTCCGTCAGGGACTTTATTCAGAATTACCACGCTCATATAAAACACTCACACATACTACTGAAAAATGATGCACCCACATACACTACTGTAATGCTCTCATAAAAACACACATTAGAGAAATGCGCTCATACACACATATGAAACGGGGCTCAGTAAAACTTCACACACATACAAGCTTCTACACACACAACTGTAACACTCTCACACACACACACTACTGAAAGGCTATTATAAAGACTGGTAAAACCTCTCACACACACATTAGTGAAACCTCTCTCACACACTAATGAAATGCGATCATACACACATGAAAATTTGTGTTTGAAAGCAAACTCGCTCAAACACTATACTGAAAACCCCTTACACATACAAATCAAACACTCTTTTGTAATACTGTGATCACATGGCATTTGGTGGGCGTTCTGGAGGACCAAATATGTCCCATGATTCTATAAATATGTTTATTATTCATTCATTTTCTGTAGCGGCTTAAGGGTCGTGGTCCCGGGACCCATCCTTATTGTTGTTGTTGTTGTTGTTATTGTTATTATTATTATTAAAAATAATTATTACGAATACAGTGTTTTCCTCAAAGTCGCGGTTCAGAGTTCTCTTGAGTGTTTGGGGTGCTCTTCGAATGTAACTGGGGTCCATAATTATTATAATAATCATTATTATAATAAAAGTATTATTATTGTTGGTGTTGTTGTCATTATTATTAATAATAATAAAAATTATTATTATTGTTAATAATAGTATTTTTATATTAACAATAGTATGTTTTAAATATTAAAAAAATATTTAGAATAATTATTATAATACCATTTATAATAATAATAATAATAATTTTAATCTCTATATGTTTGTTACAATAAACAGACCCCGGTTGTGTTCCAAGAACACCAGGGAATTTGTGTGTAAAAATGCTTAAAATGCCTATTTTTATTTAAAACTCAGCTTAATAGATTACCCTTAAAGAAAATGTACAGGTAAACCCGTATTCACACGGAATTGCTGTCTCCCGTAGTGCTAGAAGGTAAAACAGGATATTACCCCTCTACAGACTGTACTGTAATTCATGCATGTGCATTTTCTTTGGTATGTGCTCTCCTTTTCTTTGGTATAAGCAGGGTAATTACTATAATACTTTCATTTAGAATAATAAGAAGAACAAAACGACAAAAGGAGAACACTCATGAGAACTCTGAGCCACGACTTCGGGGGAATACAGAATTCTTAAAAATTATTCTTAATAATAATAATAATAAGAAGAAGAAGAAGAAGATTAATAACAGGCCCCTGCATTTGCCACACACTGGTGTACAATGGGACAGCAGCTCACACACGAAAATATCAAGCTGCAATGCAAAAGATCATTTCAAATTCTGACTAATTATCTTTTTCTCCTCCTGCCTGATGTCACTGCTGTGCCTGATAACACGTTCGCTCCTGACTGGATCTGCAGCTGGCTGTGAAAAAGCAAAGCTAGGTGACTGTGCAATGTGGGCGCACTTGGAGCACCAGCAGTCGGCTGCTGCCCGATTGTTGTTGCATTTGAAAGAGTTCAGATAGTCTCAGCTGAGGCCAATATATTGTTAAAGAATGCAGCTGCTTTCTGTAGGACGTCAGGTGTAGCGTCTGTAATATCAAAGGCACGCGTTCTATTTTTTCAATGACTCCCATTTCCCAATCACAGTATTATAAAGAAGCTTTCCACTCCTAAGTGTAAGGGGTTTTCAGTATTGAGTGTGTGTGAGTCCGTTTCCTATGTGTGTATAAGGGGTAATTTTCATATGTGTGTATTTCACTATTGTGTGTGAGAGGTTTCACTAGTCTTTATAATAGCATTTCAGTTGTGAGTGCGAGAGTGTTTCACTTGTGTATAGAGGCTTTTCACTTGTATGTTTTACTACAGTCTGTCAGCCAGTCCTGTTTCGTATGTGTGTATGAGTATATTTCACTAGTGTGTGTAAGCGGTTTCACTTGTTTTTATGAGAGCATTTCAGTAATGTATGTGGGTGTATCATTTTTCAGTAGTGTGTGAGGGTGTTTCATATGTATATGTCCATGGTAAGTCCCTGACGGCCCCTCATAACATGAGAATAAAGTCCCTGATGGCTGTGCTCTGCACAAGCTGTCTCAAAATATTTTATACTCAGCAATAAAGGAAACATGGCGTATCTTTTATGTAGTAAAAAGACACAGAAGTGCACAGAACGTTACAAATATGGCAACACACACACAGCAGTAGTAACTCTAGGGCAGTTTTAAACAGGGGACAAAGGCAAACTGGATCAACACCCACACATTGGGGAAATGCATACTTTCTGTTTTGGGGCAGCTGGTGTCCTGGTGGTAAGGGAGTTGTCCCAACTGCTAGTGTCAACACTGAGGTATCCTTGAGCAAGGTACCGTCTCCACACACTGCTCAAAGGACGCCCCTTGGCGTGCTGTGCTGTGGTGTGTTCGCACGTCACTATAAGAGGCCATTCATGGCCACCGGAACCATTATAGCAAAATCGTTTGTTTCAACCCCCCACTTTTTGTTTCCTGAACAAGGGCAAAGACTAGACTCTGCGCAGCACTCCAATCCCCAAACCCCTGCTTTTGGGGGACCAAGACATTGCATGCTTGCAGCAACCCGTGCACCCCCCAACCAACCCATTCCCCGCCAGGAGACATAGACCGATGCATCCCCCTCACAATAAACATACTTCCGGCGAGGCAGAGGCCACTTTACTTTAATCAGCCTTACTTCTGTGCTTGTCCATGTCTGAATGATCATTCTTTTTTGCAGCACAAATAGGAACAGACTGCAGCCTCAGCTAAACTTGGAAGGCTAATCAGCTGACGCAAAGCTATTTATTGATAGCTATAGGCATGGCTCAGAGAGTGCAGCCGCTCTTCCCTCACCTGATTAGGTAGTGCAGCACTTCTGCCAGACTGTAATACTTTAGTTTGATTTCAGCTTTTTAAGAGTTTTTAAGAGTTCCCTGCAGAGCAAAGATTAGATTTTTCAAGTGGCTTGTCCATAGTTGGGGTGCAATGATGTACATATTTTTAGGTTCTAAATCATTTTCAAATCTCAAATTCTGTTCTACTTGTTCCTTAGGGGCTATCACATTATATCTGTAACTTGAACTGTAACTTGAATTTTCTTTTGGGGTCGATGAAGTAAGTAAGCAAGTATGTATGAATGTGTGTATGTACACTATATGCACAAAAGTATTGGGACGCCTGACCATTACACTTTAATGACATTGCACTGAAATCCATAGACTTGAATATGGAGTTGGTCCTCCTATGCAGCTATGACAGCCTTCACTCTTTAAGATTTTGGAATTTGTGTGGGAATCTGTGTCCATTCATTCTGAAGAGCATTTATGAGGTCAGACACTGATGTTGGTGAGAAGGTCTGGATCACAATCTCTGTTCCAGTTCATCCCAAAGGTGCTGGATGGGGTTGAGGTCAGGACTCTGTGTGGACCAGTCAAGTTCTTCCACACTGAACTCCTCCAGCATGTCTTTATGGAGCTCACTTTGTGCTCTGGGACACAGTCATGCTGGAATAGAAAAGGTTCTTTCCCAAACTGTGTCCAAAAAGTTGGAAGCATGGCGCTGTCCAAAATGTCTTGGTCTGCTGAAGCATTAAGATTATCCTTCACTGGAAGTAAAGGACCCAAACCCTGAAAAACAGGTGTGTCCCAATACTTTCCTCTGACAGGCTGCCTGGTTTTGATCACTGACAACAATTTCTGCAAAAGAGGGTACATAAGCTTAAACTAATAACAAAATTAATCATTCCCTTACAAGCTTTAAGTGTCGCTGGTTAAATTAGAGCTTAATAGTTTTGGACTCGTTCCAAGTAAGAAAAAAGCAACAGATTTACAGATAAAGCTCTGGAAAAAATAAGAGACCAGGTTATATCTTTTACAGGTGCAAGTATGAGCAGCTAAAATATTATTCTTTACAGCATTATTTTAAAGGAAATAACAAAGCATTAAAATAAGAGAAATGATGCAGTGTTAACAGAACTTGAATACAGTAAGCCCTCAGTTTTACACGGATCAGCAGTCGCAGATTCAGTCTCACACAGATTTTTTTTGAGAAACAAACTAATCATTTTTCGCTGAATCCCCCACACATGCGCGGCAAAGGTAGATATCCTTGCCTCGTCCGACACGTCCCCTCCTACTCTTGTGCTGGGTTGCACCACGGCCTAACATAAACCCTGCAGATGACAAGGGGAGGACTGGCTCCCATGAGCCTTTGCGGTGCGGCTGCCCCAGTTACATGTGTTTTTGTGAGTCTTAGAGGGGGAGTAGATGTTTTCACCTGGACTCTTCAAGGTTAATGAGTTTAAAATGATATTAAAGTGTTTTAGGAGCATGTTTGGGGGCATATTTAGGGTTTACACTATAAAAATAGACCTTTTTTACCAAAACACAACAATGCGGTTTTTCACTATACGCGGGTGCTCTTGGAATGTA
>JBBIGB010000039.1:22561187-22575540 GCA_037577075.1 Alestopetersius hilgendorfi
TGAGGAGAGACTGAGTGTGTTGGGAGGAGGATGCTGAGGAGAGACTGAGTGTGTTGGGAGGAGGAGGCTGAGGAGAGACTGAGTGTGTTGGGAGGAGGAGGCTGAGGAGAGACTGTGTTTTGGCAAAAATGTAACATCTAAAAGAAAAAAAATAAAGTCTATAAAGTATTTTACTATTAAAGTAAAGAGTGAATTAATAAAAGGTCATATTGGCTGAACAGGCTATTGTGTAAAGTGTACTTAAGCAGTTCCCTCCGATCAATAAGTTAATGTGGGTCCTCCCCCTCCCACTGAGAACGTACAGAGAGTCTTATTGAGCGAAAGCTGACACTTATTGAAAGCTAACATAGCAATAATAACTGAGATATCAAGTTACCTCATCTGTCTGTGTGTTGTCTGTTCATTCTGCCAGCCTGTGTGCGTGCGTGCGTGCGTGCGTGCGTGCGTGCGTGCGTGCGTGCGTGCGTGCGTGCATGCGTGTCTTCCCTGGATACATGCCCAGCAGTAGAGTGAATAAAAGCTCTATGTTCTCTGTAGAGTAATTACACCCCGAAGCAGATTATTTCAATTAAACCTGAAATACATTGCATATATATGCATCGTTTAAACTGTAAAATATATTACTTATTTAAATTTGACAGATCCATTATTATTCTGGACTTATTATTAACCGGGAATGTAGAGTACATTTATAATGCTGTGTTTTTAAATAAAATTAGTTACACAGGTCAAAATCAGTTTCTGTGGGTTCTGTAGTGTTTTTCATGCCGATTTCAGATCAGTGTTTAGTTTTTCCTGCAGGTACAGTGTTTGTGATGAAGCTAGCTCTATACTGCATGATAGTTGGTGTAATGATCATATAATAATCATATGCTGAGTTTTTGAAGAAACAGTGGGAGCTGACTGACACTGATCATTATATCTATGCCACAGTGTGGCCTGTCTGACTTTACACTTGATTGGTGACTGTGGTTTAATAAAAACTGCATGCAGGTTTATTGCAAATCTAATATCACTCATCATTCAAAACGTTTATGTGACTGAAAAATACAGCAGCTCAGTGTTTTGTGGTTTCTGATGATTACAAAAATTTTTTTTGTTGACCTGTGTTATTAATTGTCCATATTTCTATTATAAAAGTATAAACTATACCCACAAAAATTATTTTCTTGTAGTGACATGAACAAGAAAGCTTGATTTAACATGATGTGCTCTGTCAGACTCTGTCTCTCAGACAAAACCTGATCAAAAAGATCGAGAACCTGGAGAGCCTGGGCTCTCTGCGGGAGCTGGACCTCTACGACAACCAGATTCGCAAACTGGAGAACCTGCAGGGCCTAACCGAGCTGGAGTGAGTCAAACACATCCACCCATAGGCATTTACACAGTCTCTCTGTGCACACAGATCAGTCTACAGCAGAGGTCGATAATATACAAAACAACTCCCAGAAAATGGGCTGTTCTTATTTGTTTTATGCTCTAAACACTGACCATAAAAAGTGCTTTTTCAAGGTAAATTCATCACAAAGTTATCACTCATATTAATGTTAGTTGGTTCCCAAAAATGCCTGCTTTCCTGGAGTCCTTCATGTTTTTCCTTTGTTCACTCTCAGCCTAAATGGGTCTATGTACACCACAATAACGTGGTTTTTTTTGTAACACTTTTTTTTTCCTTTCCTAAAAAACCATAGAGAAACATTTTTAGTAGTGATGCTCCGATTGATCGGCCGATATTGGCTAAAAATAGCTTGATCGGCGAACCCCAAAAGCGCCGATCAAAAAAGCCGATCACTGACGTAAATTACTCGCGCAACTTTTTCACATGTGCAGCGCGGCGCACAGGTAAACAACAGCAGAGCGGAGCTCACCAGTGGCTACATGAGTTCTCCCATCTGGAAGTGTTTCAAAGTGTCCGCAAGCTACGATTACTTTCACCTTGATATTTTAGCGCGGATTTACTCTCTCTCTGTCTGTCTCAGTCTCTCTCTCTCTGTCGCTCTCTCTCTCGCACGCACGCTCTCTCTGTGCCTCTCTCTGTGCCTCTCTCTGTCTCTCTCTCTCTCTGTTTCTCTCTCTCTGTCTCTCTCTCTGTCTCTCTGTGCCTCTCTCTCTCGTTCGTGACTTTTCCGGATCGCGCCCGTTTTAAACCTGTTTCTCGCTCTCTCTCTCGCTCTCTCTTTCTCTGTCTCTCTCTTTTTCTCTCTCTTGTTCATGACTTTTCCGGAGTGTGCCAATCGTCTCTCTCTCTCTCTCTGTCTCTCTCTCTCTCTGTCTCTCTCTCTCAATCTCTCTCTCTCTCAATATAGTTAATTTAGAGTTGGTTTCATTCCTACAAATGGTGCAAACTCTGCTAGATTATAGATAAAAGATTCTGTGATCGGCGATCAGCAGATCATGATCTTGGTGTTCGGTGATCGGCCCCAAAAATGCTGATCGGAGCATCTCTAATTTTTAGAGTGCAGTTCACATACGTATTTCAACTGGTGTGATTAAGAAATCTCTGGTCTGCAGTAATTCTTGGGGCAGCTGGTGGCCTAGTGGTTAGGGAGTTCAGATCAGAAGGCCATGGGATTGAACCCCAAGACTTCTAGTGGCACCACTGAGATACCTTTGAGTAAGGTACCGTCTCCACAGCTGCTCCCCAGGTGACCACCAGAGGTGGCAGCCACCTGCTTCTCTTGGAAAATTGCTCAGATTTCACATTATTCATGCTCTGTTCTGTGGTGTGTTCACATGTGACTTTAATGGGCCACTTAACTGTATTTAATTCCATGTTTATGTATTCCATGTTAATCTGCTGCTTGTGAATATGACAGGCAGCTGGACGTATCGTTTAATCTCTTGAGGAAGATCGAAGGCCTGGAACGACTAACGAAGGTCAAGAAGCTCTTCCTGCTGCACAATAAGATAACAAACATTGCTAACCTTGAACACCTCACTGGCCTTCACATGCTGGAGCTGGGGTCCAATCGAATCAGGGTGAGTGGGTGTAGGATTAGTAGTCATTCGAACTATGGGAGTACATAATGTAAATTTTAAACAAAACTCACCCACTCTAACAGTAGGGGTGTAAGGGACTGCGAATGCCTTACCAAAGCTTTTCTAGCAGCATTACTGGACTGCAACAGCACAGTAAAAACACTGCCTTTTTTTAAATAACGAATTAATGTATTTCAAATGTCTGTCTTTTGATATGTTTACTTAAACTGGATTTTTTTTTTTTGGTCATTTTTTTTTACTAGATCATCGAGAATCTAGACACTCTTACCTCTTTGGACAGTTTGTTTCTTGGAACAAATAAAATCATTCAGCTACAGAATCTCGACGGCCTGCACAGCCTGACTGTCCTCAGTATTCAGGTATACCATACATTCTCATTTACAGATACAGGGTAGTGTTTACATCTTTTCTGTGTTTTTTTTCTCCCTCTTTTTTCTGACTTGTCCTTCTGCTTGGCAGAGCAATCGTATCACTAAGCTAGAGGGCCTCCAGAACCTGGCTAACCTGCGGGAGCTCTACCTGAGTCACAACGGCATCGAGGTTATTGAGGGCCTGGAGAACAACGTAAGTCCAAGAGACAGTTTAGAAATCCACAAAGTCACAGTTGTTTTATTGACGTCTAGTATGTGTTTGTTCATTATCCAAACTGTACGATGTATTTTCTTAAATCCAAATATTAAATTATAAAAATTATATATATATATTTAATATTTCTTTAGAAATATTTGCTAGCAAATATGACTTTTTTTATCATCATGTGTGTGGAATGTTCTACAATATATGTTGCAGCAATGCACCTCTGTAGAATGTGTGGGGTCTGTAGCTGTATTTACTACAAAATATAAAATGGCCATAAAATGTGAATTATGTGCAAGTAATAACTGGTTTAAAATTAGGACATGTTATTTATATCCTTTCACAACTGCATCTTTTAGAAAGCACTGTGTAGTCCAGACACTGTGTTGTACCCAATGGGAATTCATGTCACTTGAAATTTATCTTGCTTTTCTCTTTTTCCCCTTAGAATGTCTACAGAGTGATTCTGCCTTTTATCTTTTTCCATCTCTGGCTCAGTTCCTCTATTGTTTATTTGTTTTCAGAAAAAGCTGACAACCCTGGACATTGCAGCTAACAGGATAAAGAAAATTGAAAACATAAGTCATCTAACAGACCTGCAGGAATTCTGGGTAAGTGTCAGTTTTGTCCTGTTTCTAAGCACAGAATGGTATAATGGCATTTCCACCTGGGCATTATGATTACACAACAATAATAATAATAATAATATGTGCTCAGTATTGCCTGGCTGGGTGAGTGCTTTACACTGATTTAAACATGCACTATTAGTCTCAACTTTAAAACCACTGATAGGTGAATTGAATAACACTCATAATGTGTGGCATGTGTTAAGGGTGGGGAGATATTGGGCAGCAAGTGAACAGTCAGTCAGACAATGAGTTGGAAGCAGGAGGTGAAGTGGCTACACACCTGGGTCAGGGCATCTCCAAAGTGCCAGGTTTTGTCCAGTGTTCCCAGTGGTTTGTACTTACCCAATGTACCAAGGAAAGGCAACCAGTAAACCAGGATCATGATCTCAACAAGGCTCACTGATGTTCCGAACCCACGGAGGAGCAGCTGTATTGCTATTGCAAACAAAAGTTCATGGCCGGTATGATAAAAGAAAGTCTCAGAACACACACTGCATCACAGCTGGTTGGTTATGGGGTAGCTGCAGACCAGTCACAGTGTCAATAGCCAAAAGTGCAAACAATGGACACATGAACTTCAGAACTGGACCATAGAATAAAACAAGAAGGTGTTCTAGTTTGTTTTTTGCATATATGTCGCATAACCAGGAAAAGATGGCACCAGGATGCACTATGGGAAGGCAATGCGATGCTCTAGGCAATTTTCTGCTGGAAACCTTATGTCCTGACATTCATATGAATGCTGCTTTGACACGTACCACCTACTGGAACATCGCCACCTTTCATGATAATGGTATTCCCTCTTTCAGCAGGGTGATGTGTCCTGCCACACTGCATACACTGTTCAGGATCAGTTTTAGGAACATAGCTTCCACGTTCCCCAGATCTGAAGCCAGTTGAACATGAATAAGATGTTCCGGTCAAACTAATATGTTGGATACATTCCTTTTTTTAATCTCTATGAAGCATACTGTGTTCCAGGAAGCTAAAAGATTGTATTGCTCAGCTCAGTTCCTAAAAGCTGAAAAAAAGTGCTCACTGAAAGTATGAAGCTTCACCTCTTTCGTCATTCATGATGAAACGTACTGATGACATCAGATGGCTGTGAATGAAGAGCATCAGAATGTTTCTTAGCCGTTCGTAGCATTTCTCATATTCTCTCTTTCCCACACTCCCTCTTTCTCCACCTTTCTCAGATGAATGACAACCAGATAGAAAACTGGAGCGACCTGGATGAGTTGAAAAACGCTAAAGGTTTAGAGACGGTCTACTTGGAGCGAAACCCCTTGCAGAAGGACCCTCAGTACAGGCGCAAGATCATGCTGGCTTTGCCCAGTGTCCGGCAGATCGACGCTACCTTCATCCGCTTCTGACCGCCTGGCCTTGGGCCCCACCCCCCCTCAGCTCCAGCCCCGTCTCCCATCACCCTCCGGATAGACCTCTGAGGACGTGTTGTCATTTCGTAGTTTCGCCATTAACATCTAGTCAAATCCCAGGTCAAAGCTGTTTTTCTGTATGGGAAAAGTGAAAATTGCTGCTAGTGTGATTTGAATTACATATGCATAATCTGGTTTTTTTTGTTTGTTTGTTTTCCTTGTAGTATGTATCTTGCATTATAAATATTTGAACAACTTAATGAGCTCATTATTCAGAGGAATCCGTTGATATTTGGTGGGGAAATGTCCACAGAACACCCTGCAACAGCTCTGGGACATTTTTTCTTGGCAAAAAAACTGTTGAGCAAATTCCATCATAAATTTAAATTTATCATTTTAAGCGTCATTTCTTGAAATATGTAAAGTAGGAGAAGACAATTTCAGTGGATAAAACGATCTCATACTTGTCTGCCATAATGTGAAATAGGAAATCTTTTGACTAGATTTCCGAGAGCAGATTTTTTGCAGTGTTGCTACAGGGTCAGATGCCTGCGTTCATTTTTCCCATAGAGAAAAACAGTGTAGAGTTGGAGTTTCTTGTTGGAGGGTGTCACCGACTCCAAAATGATGAGTTGACCTCAGAGGTCTGTTTAGCATCATGTTAAAACTTGCCTCATGTGTTCCTCACACTCCAGCTGCTCTTCTCTTACAAAAAACACTGCTTTTGCTCACTTTTAGACAAGAAAAACACTCATAATGCCTGTATGCAGGCACCCTTTACTCTCACTTGCTCTCACACAGACACTTCCCCTGACCTTCACAAGGCTGAGGTTGATGTCTTATTCTCCAACATTTGAATAAGAAGCTGGAGAATAAGAAACTAACCTCTGCTTTCTTTGACCTATGCTATTGTGTGAAAGGTGTATGGTATGAATTTCTTTTTCTTTTTGGTTTGTTTCAGCTAAGGGCAGCGACCCTGCTGAGCGTGATGTGGCGCTAGAAGGGAATAAAGCTAAAATGCACTCTCTCACACTCGCACTATTTAACGTCACATTTTGGTTTCTTTAATTTATTGATTTTTATTCTTTTTCTGCAGCCGTCTCTGCAACCTGAGTGATCTCTCTGACCTCGAAAAATATATATAAAGCATGTACACATGTTGGATGCATTTTTTTAACCATCCTTACAACTACTACTATAATCACAGGATGAAATTCAGAACAACTCAAAAGTTCTCTCATTCTTACACCTGCTGTCTCTCGATGGGATTTAACTTTTTTTTTTTTCTTCCAAACTCAGCTGTGGAGTCTTACTTGAGGGTTAAAACAGGGCATTTTCTGTCTGTGGAACTACACAACAACTTATTTGACGTCAATAATACAAGTTGACAGCCCATAAGCGAAGGTTGTTTTAAAGCTACAATCAGTCATTTAAAACCCCACTAAAAGCAGGGTTGGCCTTTTATGCTGTTCTAATCGCTATAAATTGACAGACGGTCATTTGAACTAGTTTTGATGATAATTTTAATTATTCATCAAGAAGATTTTAGCAATTATGATTTTATTAGTAGAATGCATTTAAAATAAACCAACTAGATAGATAAGGCAACATTGAAAGGCTGTTTAAATGATCAGTACTGATTGTAGCTTTGAAAGGTTTAAATGTATGATGAATGGGTGTTGATTCAGAGCGAACAGTGCAGTAAATATAAAGAAAAATAGGAACCGAAGGCTTTAATGTAGTGGATGGGGAGGGGGTTGTTTAAGCTGGCAGTTAACTAAAGCTTACCTATTAAAAGCCCCCTAAAGCGAACAGAAGGAACGAGTTCTGAGGTTCTGCTGGGACCCCCTCATAAAGACAAAATAACGGATGTGTTTGATTTAACAGAGTTTGTGCAGATTCACTGCTCTTTTAAAGGACCAGTTCAGGCCAAAGTGATATTCTGTTGTCCCAAATTAGTGTTGTGCCAGTGACTTTGTGCCCATTAGTGGCTTCTGGCTTGGTTTGGGCTGCTCCTTTAAATGTGCAGGATCTGTCTGTGTTACCTCACACATCCCAGTTCTGTTTAGGAATTGTTTCAATTAGTGTATTTTTCCTTACGTTTATTATATTATTTGATTTTATTTTTTTAATTATGTTTTACAAGTGCTTGGTTGACAGTTTTGAACCGAATGTATTATAAACAACAAAATAATAAACTTAATTTGAAAAGTGTTTGGGGTTTCCAATGACATGATTACTGCAGTAATCCCATAAACAATGCAGTTCTTAATATTAAAACGTAAGTTTGATATTTTTGAGTCATTCTGATATAGTCTATTATCCTATGTTAACCGTAGAGTATTTTGTACACTATATGGACAAAAGTATTGGGAAGCATGACGATTACACCAACAGGGACTTTAATGACACTGCATTCAAATCCATAGACTTTAATATAGAGTTGGTCCCCCTTTGCAGCTATAACGGCTTCCACTCTTCTTGGAAGGCTTTACACAAGATTTTGAAGTTTCTGGGGGAATTTGTGGCAGTTCATTCTTTGGGGGCAGTTGGTAGCCTAGTGGTTAGGGCATTCGCCCTGTGACCAGGAAGTCCGGTTTCGATTCCCAAGAAGGTACCGTCCCCATGCACTGCTCCCCAGGCGCTGTGTTCGTAGCTGCCCCCTGCTTCACTTGGTGAATGGGTTAAATGCAGAGGAAGAATTTAGTGCTGTTCACACTGTGCTGTGGTGTGTTCACGTATGACAAATGGTCACTTTCACTTTAGAGCATTTTTGAGATCAGACACATGTTGGATCAGAAGGTCTGGATCACAATATCCATTCTAGGTCATCTCCAAGGTGCTGAATGGGGTTGAGGTCAGGGCTCTGTGTGGACCAGTCAAGTTCTTCCACAGCGATCTCATCCAGCCATGGACGTTGCTTTGTGCGCTGAGACACAGTCATGCTGGAATAGAAATGTTCTTCCACAAACCGTGTCCACAAAGTTGGAAGCATGGCATAGTCCAGAATGTCTTCTGCTGAAGCATTAAGATTTGCTCTTCACAGGAAGTAAGGGGACACCTGAATTTGCTAAGTAAGAGGTGTGTCTCAGTACTTTTGTCCATATAGTGTTTTAATGTAAGGCACATCTTTAGCCACCTTTGCCCCTGTGGTCAGAAGGTTGTGGGTGTGAATCCCAGGACTGCTAGTAGCACCCCTGAGGCACATTTGAGCAAGGTACCACTTCTACACATTGCTCCCTGGGCACTGCATCACTGGCTGCCCGCTGCTTAAGTTATTTAATGGGCTAAATACAGAGAAAGAAAGAATTTCACACTGCTGTGCTGTGGTCAGTTTGTGCAGTACTACAAGGGACCACTTTACTATATTTTAACTGTTACAGCTGGAGGCTGAAATGATAAAATGCAGTATTCTCCAGCAGGTGTTTTATTCTTTATTTTTATGACTATAAGGGGCCACTTTACTTGACTTTACTATGAACCATTCCTTTAAACCTATGTAGTCGTTTTCCTTCCTGGGACTACATTACCCATAATCCCAACCGAGTGACGGGTCGCAGATAGCGCTTGTGATTGGACAGCTGCGCGCATGCGTGTGGCCGTGTTGTTGACAGTGAGATGGCGGCGCTCGGAGACGCAGCAGCGCCGGGGCTGAAGGGGTTAATCCAGCAGTTCACTGCCATAACGGGTAAATTTATGCTTTTTTATGCCCAACAGCGACCCAGAACACCTTTAGATAGGTTAGCGGACAGTTTAGGAGCGACTGGAAGGAGTGTGGTGTCTGCAGCTCCTTCTGTTTCACTGAGGTGAATTCCAGGCTAAAGCTAACCTGCTAATCTAGACACAAAATATGAGCAAGTGCATGGAATAAAAACACAATTAGTCAGGAAAGAGGGGTAAATAGAGCTGCAGAAGTGGATAGAAACGTGAACACACGTCTCTGCATGAACTTGAAACTGTTTTACAGCTGCTAGACACATCACTTTGTGACATATGAGAGAGAAAAGCCAGCTTTTTGCCCTGGAAAGTTGAAAAGCAACAGAAAACAAGCCTTCTCTGAACGAGAGCATCTCGTCTTGTAACAGATTTCTGCAAACATGTAGATAAAGTAAGTGTTTTTAGTGTGTGGTGTGTGTCGTGCTCGAATAACTTCACGTTTAGAGATCAGAGAGTAGCTTCGAGTCAAGCACCAACATGGCGGTTTCGTAAAAAGGTGATATTATTCACTTTATAGGAGGTTGAAGTTGGCTTCCCATTAGACCAATTTTCCGGTTCCACCTTAAATTGTACAACGGTTTTAAACGGGCTCTCGAACTGGCGCCAGAACGCAACAGCTGCTAAATTTAAGGTGGAACGGAAACCGCGAAGCTACACTACGTGGACAAAAGTATTGGGACGCACGTCCTAACGGTTGAATTGAGGGTTGTACCTTTACTGCCAGTGAAGAATCTTTCACCATACCAAGACATTTTGGACAACACCAAGCTTCCAACTTCACGGACACAGTTTATTCCAGCATGATTGTTCCTCCATAAAGACATGGCTGGATGAGTTCTGTGTGGAGTAACTTAACTCGCCAGCACAGAGCCCTGAGCTCAGCCTCATCCAACACCTTTGGAATGAACTGGAACAGAGATTGCGCATCAGGCCTCATCGTCCAATATCAGTGCCTGGCCTGATAAATGCTCTGCTGAATGTACGTACACAAATTCCCACAGAAACCCCAAAATCTTGTGGAAAGCCTCCCAAAGAGAGTGGAAGCTATAATAGCTGCACAGGGGGCGAGGGTAACTCCTTATTAAAGTATATGTGTATTAATGCAATGTCATTAAAATCCCTGTTGGTCTAATGCCCAGGCATCCAGATACTTTTGTTAATATATTGTAACTTCATTTTTATTTCTCGCTGACGTGTAAAATGTGTCGAAACGTGAATGTTGTGTATCTAAATGCATATATTTGCGTATATGACCGCTAAGGGTCGCGAAAAAGGGAAACAAGTCGTAATCTTTCACTTTTGTTGCTGAATCGTAAGGATGGAAATGTAAGCAAAATAGTGGTGTTCTGCGCGTGCGCGGAGAGCCTTGGCGTATGCTAAATGGTGTGATTGGATTGGTTCACTCTTAGGGCACTTTCTAATGTTATATAGTTATAAATACCGAGAGCATTTAAAGTTTCGGTGTAGGTTCTTAGGAGTTTCTGCATAATTTATTTATTCCCAATTGATATAATTGAGACTACTCAAAAAAATAGAGAACATTTAAACTGCTTAGGTGTAGGTTCTGTAATTATGCGTTTATTTATTCATAATGCAATGTGATATAATTGAGACAAAAAGTACTGTACCAAAACAGAAAGGAAATACAATTATTTAAACTGAAGTCACATTTAAACTGTTTCGTGTAGGTTCGTTTTGTATGTGTTAATTTGTAATACAAATTGATATAAATTAGAGAAAGTACTCAAAAGAGAGACCATACAATTATTTAAAACGGAATAGCATTTAAACTGTTTCAGTGTAGATTCTTACTAGGGTCTGTGTTCATGTATGTGTTAATTTGTTATACAGATTGATATCATTGAGACAAAAAAGTACTGTGACAAATTAGAGAACATGCAATTATTTAAACTGAAATAGCATTTAAACTGTTTCAGTGTAGGGTCTTAGTATGTTTTGTATACATTTATGTATTTATAATACAAATGGATATACTTGAGGCAAAAAGTACAAAACAGAACATACAGTTGTTTAAATTGAAATAGCATTTAAACTGTTTCGGTGTAAGTTCTGTAATTATTTGTGACAGCAATACAATAATCCAGAGACAAGGTTATGTATGACCAACAAGCACTAACACACTGGCAAGGACATATATACTGGTTCAGAATAGGAAATACCTGGGAACGGGGTGTAGACATGAACTTGATAGAGGTGAATACATGGATCATGGGAAAGGGCTACCCAAAACAAAAAGCTGCGTGGCATAGAGGAAAACAAAGCAGACAAGGGGCAAAATAAGGCAGCGTTTTTGCTGTGAATAAACAGAGAACATGCACTTATTTAAGATGAAAATGTATATAAAAGCTACTAGATCCGAGATCAATCAAAGTTTATAAAGCAACTGAAGATTTTTTAGCAGTTTATATCAGATGGGCACTTTTTAAAAATTGTTTTTGTCAAAAATCCTTTACAGTTTCTCAGATTTTAAAACAATTTTGAACATATTATTTAAAAGTGTTCCCAATTGGTGCAGCGCAATCCTAAGCATGATCCTCATTATTGAGTTCAATCCGGTGGTGCAACATCCTTCTGTGACCAAGAGAGCACAGTTGGCTTCACTCTCTGGGTGGATAGGATGGCATTCCTTCTCTTTCCATGGGTGACTGCTAGCTGACAGAACAGTCAGAATTCTCCTACAAGAGGCTTAAACTGTCCTGTGAAGTTAAATTAGCGGCAGGTCTGTTATTATCCTTAGTCCAGCTGCTCCAGCTTCAGCTCAGTCCTGACACAAGAATAAAGAATGAAACACCTGTTGGAGAATATTGCAATAATGCATTTTAACATTTGAGCTTTAAAAGCGTTATATGATCTCAGTTTTTTTTTTCGTTTCTTATTGCATTTTTTGTTAGGAGCCACAGAAAGTGTGGGGAGACACATGCTGGAGGCATGCAACAATAACCTGGAGATGGCTGTCACCATGTTTCTGGATGGAGGAGGAATTACAGAGGAACCAAGCACGAGTTCTAGTTCAGCTGGAGCCTCTGGCAGCAGACATCACAATACAGAGTAAGTGCATTATTACAGAGATCACATAGCTGCTGCTTGTTTGTTTGTTTATATATTTACTTCTTGTACTTTTAATATAAAATGTATGTAAATAATATTAATAAATAAAACTAAAACTACTAAAAGCTTTGTGGTTGTGTGTCATAGTGGATAACATCACTGACCTTTCAACTGGCATAGTATGTGTATGATATAGATACATAAATAGATAGACAGATATATATTTGGAAAGGATGAGGGACCAATACTAATGAACTGTAATGCTGCCTGGGTGCAGTGAATCATGGGAATCTAGTCAGGTGTAATAATAATATTATATGAACATACAGATAACTATATAAATAATTGACAAATATAATCGATAAATACGTTCATGCATACAATGCCAAATAATCCATTATACGGATACTTTTTGAGTAACATTATAAAGTATATTTATAAGATATCCATTTGTCATTATCACAACTGATTTTCCAACAATAAAATTTTTCTGTGGTCTGCTCTTCTCTCTGTTACAATGTTATTACTCAGATATTTCATGGTAGTCTGAGTACAGATGTTTGAATCATGTCTCTAATCCTGGCAGGGATGAGGTTCGAGCACCAATTCCTCAGAAGCAGGAAATCCTGGTGGAGCCAGAGCCTCTGTTTGGAGGTATTCTTCCCAACCCTCTTACAGTCTTAACCTGACCTGGGCTCCTTGCACTGTCTCTTGATGTGTCTTTCTGTCTCTCTGTCTGTCACAGTACCGAAGAGACGTAGACCGGCACGCTCCATTTTTGATGGCTTTCGGGACTTTCAGACCGAAACTAGTAGGTCATAACATGGTATCTAATAATTGAGGAATTGTGGGGGAAAACACATACATGCAGTCCACTTTTATGTTCCTCTTGAATATTGCATTTTCTTTTTTTAATTAAAACCCTAAAAACATATTTGGGTGTATCTTCAACACTCTTACTTCATGAATTCTTAAAGTGTGTGGTCCTTGTCATTATAAGGTGTCACTGTCACTAATATTAGCCAAGTTTTATATGTGTGAAATTGTTTATCTTTAAATAATATAAGAATATATATAAGATAAATATATATAAGAATATATATTAATATATATAAGAAAAGAAGACCATTTAGAATTAAACCATTTTGAAAACCAGATGTCCACAAACATGGGACATACACTTGGTATGCATGCTGTGTGATTGTTGTTGATGTTTGTGTTCCTGCAGTCAGACAGGAGCAGGAGCTGAGGAATGGAGGAGCGATGGATAAAAAGCTGAGCACCCTGGCTGACCTCTTTCGGCCACCCATTGAGCTCATGCACAAGGGCAGCTTCGAAACGGTGAGAAACCATTATACCGAGAAGAGCAAATTCAAAATGATTCCCAAGTCTGATTTTAGCTTTGTACTTACACTCTGAAACATGAAGTGGTCTTAGAAGAACCACTTTTGGTTTCCTAAAGGATAGGAGTTTATACAATGCATCAAAATATCATGAAATCGACATTTATTTGTTTAATGTAACTGCATTGTTTAGAGTGAACAACCAGTGCCAAGCAACACATTTTTGATACATAACACCCCCCCCGCTTAAATAGTTTCATTAGTACATTCTGCTGGAACATTATTTATTTTCATTTCAATTTCATTCTAAGTATTGCTGCTTAGAGAAACATAAAATAGATGTGTGTCTAAAGGACATTTTTATTTTTAGGAGAGCAAAAATAAAAAACAGAAAATTATAACCTATAACGCTTAAGACAGCTGGACACAAACCACAGGTATAGCACATAGAATATATAGCATTGAGAGTGCTGATGAACGGCATTTTCTCTATATAAAGATTTAATAAAATAGTATTTAAACATCATTTAGTAAATTAATCACGTTTGGTATATCTGACTGAAAATCTAGCTGAAAGCTGTCAGATACACTGATGTGATTTGGCTACACCTATTAACTAAAGAAAGAGTTATAATACTGTTAT
>JBBIGB010000039.1:22626125-22637585 GCA_037577075.1 Alestopetersius hilgendorfi
AGTTGAAACTCATTTTTTTGTGTCGATGTCGCAGCAGCTCTAATTTCCTGTTATCTAGGGGGAAAAAATCGGTATCGGCCGATCACACTTACACAAAATCGGTAATCGGAATCGGCCAAGATAATTGCAATCAGTGCATCCCTACAAGACATATTAAGTTTTTAAATGAATCTGTGACCTCTGTCAATTGATTATTTCAATTAATAATTGCTCTACTACATTTAATGAGCTCTGGCAAATCAATTAAATTTTTTTAAAGTCAGTTTAATAAATAATGCTAATCAGGAAAACTCCAATGAACAGCTTTAATAATAATATTTCTGGGGCAGTTAATTAAAGGCCCCCTTTTACCCCTTGCCTGAGGAGACTTTTTATCCCTATGGTATCATTTTATACTTCAGTAGATTAATAATAATCGGAAAATAATTAAATATTTGCACATGTGAGCATCAGTTCTTGTAGACAACTACTTTTTGATAATATGCCCAAAAAGACTCATCACTGATTCTCTGTTGTTTGTTCCAACTTAAGAAATCAGCAAATTGTCATCAAAATGTGGTTTAGACATATCACAGCATCTTCAAGTATGGTGGCAACTGTTTGCCCCATCATCCACCCTTACACACAGTAATAATACAATACTTATTGTTCCTCTTTCTTTCTAGGTTTGGCCATCCAGTGTGTGCGAGACCGGTTGAAACAGAGCCGCTGCCTGGATCCTGTTTATGTTTTTCTCTGATATTTGTGAAGAGGACCTCTGTGCAGGTAGGAGCCAGGATCATTGATCTGTACGCTCTTAATGGTGTGTTACTGAAGTTATTTTGAGCTGATTGAGGATCCCCACACAGTCAGGCCTTCGCGGTAACCTTTCCAGTGGGATAAGCTGCCACAATTCCGAAGCCTTTTGCAGTTCATCAGTGAACTCATGACTGTTTTCACTCCTCTCCTGGCTTATCCCATGGAAACACTGATGTGTCTTTGAAGGCCATTACTGACTGTAGGGCTGCAGTGGACTTTGTCACAATGCGAAGGTAGAATGCTGACCGCAAGGGTGGGGACGTCGCCGCACATATTTCCATTTCTCTAAAGCGCAGTGAAATGCAGTGTAGTGGTGTCCGCTCTGCTTATGCACTGCACCATCATGCAAAGCACTCCCATTTTAATGTTATAGGGCTTTCTAATATGTGGCTAACATCGCTACGTCACATGGACATTTTCCAGTTTGCTCTTTTTTTTAAATATTTTTGTTGGTTTTATTTGTACAGCAGATACAAATAAGACCAACATCTCAAAACCAAAGTATATAAAGGAATGACACCCTTTTCAAATATGTTTACATAATTGAGGGAGATGTAGTCACTCAGTGATTTAATGTAAAATTGTTAACTGATGAGAAATGTACAGATTTCCTGACTGTGGTGGTGTTAGGAACCAAGGTTCCAGGTGCCTACAGAACAGAAATATATATATGATTATATTTGACTCTTTGTTTCATTTCATTTTTTATTTTATTTTTATTTTACTTACATTTAATCTATGTAGTATCCAAACACACCATAGAACCTGTGGGTTTGAATAGAAAATAGTGTTTTTATGTGCAGTGTTGATGATGAAATAGTGGCAAATCTGAAGTTTCTTTTTTTGTTTGTTTGTTTGTTTTTTGTTTTTTTAAAAAAGGTCATAACTTTCTCAAAACTATCGTATTGAATGTCTTGGGACTTAGGCACCATGTTGATACACTTTTCATGCAATAATTTACTGTGATGGGGCTTTTAGTCATTAAGTTGTGGTTCTTTTTACCCCCACTATGAGCAATTCTGACTCTAATGCTGTTTTACATATAAACTCTGGACATTATCCAGAATAGTCCTTTCACACATGTAGCACACAGATTGTTCGTCGGATGCGTTTTCACCTGCTTGAAATCCTTTTTGTTTAAGTGAAGGGTGGAGTTTGGGAACAGCATGCAGAAGGCGGGATATGGCATGTTCATAATTTGGTCGTAAACAGCCAATGCTCCTGCGGTTTGTTGAATTTCCATGACAGTTTTGGCTGTGTTTTTTATCAACAGAAGTTCTCAAATCTCAGGTCTCTCTTGTTACACATTTTGCGTTGGTCTCTTTGTGTAAATCACCCTTGTTTTTCATCCTTGGAAGATTTTCCTCTGGTTTCTTGCCAGTTGCATGATAGCATCATCATCACGCCCACTGAAAGTACAGTGCAGGTCGGAAAAGAGCTTAAGTTTCTCATGGACCGAGCACACCAAAGCTCTCTGAATTAAACAAATATATGCATTTTGGATAATTGGAGGAATCCCCTATTCCCCATTATGTGACATAATGCTAAGATTGTCTTTTCTTTTCTTTTAATGTTAAATATTTTGAAAAAAAAAATTGCATGCCACCCATACCAACTCTTCCCCTATCAAATATCATTAAGGCAGGACATCATGGGCTTAATTGGAGGAATCCCCCAGTCCTCATCATTCTGGCCTGATGTCAAGATTGCCTATTCGTTCAGTGTTATGATTAAATATTGAAATTTTGCATGTATGCCATATTACCCACACTCCCTCCCCATTGAATATCATGAAGGTAGGACATTGTTTGCTAAAGAAATGCCACCATAATAGGCCTAACTCAGTGCCCTCTACATATGATGATTGTGTGTTTTGCTGTAGCCCAACAACTCACCTTTCCTTCCCCAGGTTCACACTGCACTCGGCAGAGTGGAGCTTCCTGACCCATGGAGAATTACTTCCAGGCTGAGGCCTTTAACCTGGACAAAGTGCTGGATGAGTTCGAGCAAAATGAAGGTCTGTGACCTCCGTTACCTGATTACATGTTTTGTAGGAGAAAGCAGTAAAGGATTAACCAGCCTGGCTTAGCCTGTTCAGACAAGAGCTGTGGTTGAGTAATTGAGGAACGCAGCTGCTGTGTGAGCTGGAGCAAAAGGGTATCAGAACGCGGTTTCTCCGAGGCCTAGCAAACCAACCCAGCCGGCAAGAGAATCTGAGTCGAATAAACCCACTGAAAAACTGCCTCTGAATATGAACATGAACAGATGGGAGAGGAGGTTATGTTTAGCTTCATAAAGCCTGGCTTGCACAAGCAGGTCTCTGCTGCTGGTGGAAGCAGCCTGCAGTCTAAACGGGGCTAATTGAATTAGCATTTCCCACAGGACTCCTGACTTCTGTCTGTTTTTCTTGGGGATTTTAATTGGTGTCACACAGCCAAGTGCATGTAATTTACCAGGTTAAGGTTAATTCGTGTTTTTGTGCAGTACAGGGCGGGTTGTTTTTATTGTGGGTTTCTACTGTGGACTTTCTTTCGTATGGATATCTAAAAATATACGTATGTCCATAGGCTTAAAAGGATCTGAAACACTGTGGTTCATTGTTCATAAGTTTACATAACACCGACCTAAGTTCCTTATGGCAATTGACATGAACTTGCATAAATACTTAAAACACCAGCTTTTTTCTGACATGCTGTGTCATGACAGTCGCTGGGGTGAAAACACATTAAGACGACTCTGTGACTATGCTAATGACGTTGCTGTAGCTTAAAAGGAAATGTACCCAAGGATTCATAAATATCTCCCAAATGGTAAAATGACAGTTGCTTTACTTAAGTATCAGTGAAAATGTGTGGTAATAACTGTAATTGCTGGGTACAGGCTATCAGTGTCAGAACAGTTTAAAATGGCATTAATCGCATAGCAGTCATATAGCAATGTTAAAGTTAGTTCTGCTTGTATAGATGCAATGAACACTGTCCTACTGCAAAGTGTTACCAAACCATCAGGCAGACCAGTAAAGGGTAAGACTGTGTCCCTCTTTCAGTTAAGGGGAAAAGCCTGCCCACATTCCAAAGCAGTCATGTGTCAGCTTGAAAGATGGGTCCCAAAGGTGAAGACTTAAATTGGCCCACTTCTGGAAAAATTCCCAATCTATTCTGACCTCATTTCCTAATTTATCTACCATTTGTTTTATTCCCCTCATCCGTCCTCAGAAGCACATTTTCTTCATCATGCTAATGAGACTCGCTCATTTGTTGGTGTCATTCCAGATGAAACGGACACCCCCACGCTTTCGGATGCTAAGTGGACCCAGATTCTTGCCCCACCGGCTCATCTCCTGTCCCTGAATCCTGCTTTGACCCATGCTGATCTCAGCCCACGGGATAGCCCGATTAACTTCAAACCCCTATTGGAGCCTCAAAGCTCTGGAGGCTCCTCTCTGGCAGAGGTCACAGGACCTGATGCGAAGCAAGGTCCTGGGCTTCCGCCAGAGGTTTGGAATGAAGAGCGGCCAGCGGACGTCCACAGCCCCCCTTTGCTTCAGCCCAACATTGGCAAGCTTGTAAGTGCTGACGGGCAGGCTTTGGACTCTCCCTCTCCCATCAGGGCAGCACTCGAGAACGGGTGTCCATCTATTCCGAACGGACTTGCAGAGGTTCCTCAGCCTGGCGATGTTTCAGGTCCTCCAGCAACAGACCGGCCCAGCTCCCTGGACGTGGGCCCTTGCACCCATAGGCATCTGCAGGATGATCTTGCAGATGGGGACAGGGCCTGTTTTAATGATGCTCATTTCTCTTTTCCTGAGAAAGGATCTGAGTGTCAGGAGCTGGGTTTGAAGAATGGTCCTTCATCAGCCGAGATGGAGACCATAGGGGCGAGCAAAGGTGACAGTAGTTTATCTGTTGGCATCAAGGAAGGTGTAAGAGAAGAATGTAATTTCAGGCTTCTGGAAGAAGGTTCTGAGGCAGTTTTGCAAGAGACTGGTAATGGCACTCAAGAACAACTGGCGTCAGACCAAGAGTGTCCAATGAGTGCCTTTCAGAATGGTAACATGGTCAAGACTGAAACTGAACAGAAGGACAGCTGTGAGGTGCATCAGAAAGGGAAGGAAGTTAAGATTCAGAACGATTCTTCTGTAGTTGAATCACCACGGACTGAGAGATTTCAGCCCAATGGTGTGGTCGAGGGACACAATGGAGAAAGGCCTAATCAGCCCCCAGCCCCTTCCAAGGAGGACTCTGTGACAGAAGAGAAGGAGATGGAGGAGAGCAAGCAGGAATGCTCCGATCCTGGTCGAGGGTCAGACGTTGGTGGAGGAGGAAGCAAGCTCAACAACAGTCGTCCGCAGCTTGTCAGTGTCCCCTATGGTGGCGCAAGGCCTAAACAGCCCGTCGGCCTGAAGCTGCAAATACCTCAGCCTCTCTCAGGACAAGTCCAAAATGAGCTTGGCTCCACTGGTAGGAACAAGAACCTGGAGGCCCAGTGCAGGGTGGGTGGCCTTGAATCGTCTTGTGGGGGTGCAGACTCAGGGGCTGGGGGAATGAATGGAGGAAGTGTTGATGGTTCCTCAGGCTTGCATATACCCTCAGAGAATCCAGACAATGACCTTCAAGCAGGCCAGCAAGGAACTCTGTCTAGAAGGCCCTTCAGCTCACTGGGGGAAGTGGCTCCTGTGTGGGTGCCGGACTCTCAAGCACCCATCTGCATGAAGTGTGAGGTCAAGTTCACCTTCACCAAGAGAAGGCATCACTGCCGGGCCTGTGGCAAGGTAAGACCATCTATGCTAATTGTTATAGATTTTTGTAGTTATATTTGGTTTGGTTGGGGTGTTCATACAAACTACCCATCATTAGGGTACTTACTGGCCACCAAGACCGGAGCGTGATTTTTAAAGAAACGTTTTTATATATCATATTTAAATGACGTAGTACCGAAAATAATGTAAAAGATATATTTGTAATTGCTCTGTTTCAGGACTTCTGAAACTGTCAAAGGGCTTTAGGGAACTGGGGCTGCTGATACTGCACTTTAAAATAGCTTCTGGGCTGCTGGAACCATGCTGTAATTTCCCCTGGTGATAAACAAAGTGCCGCCATCCCTGTCAGAGAGACGGGCAGAAACAATTGCCGGGCAAAAAGTGAAAATGAAATAGAGACAGAGGTGTGTAGTGATGTCCAGGCAACTGACAGCACTGTTGTCTTTGTAAAGGGCACAGTGCCTATTGGGGGAGGGGGGGGGGGTGATGGCGTGGATGTGAAATGGAGATATTTATTTATTCATTTTATTTTTTGTGGAGACCTTTTCTTGACACTCATGTCATCCATAATCTTGAACCTCCTGGTGAGCTACCCGTATGAGCTTAGGCCTGTGGCAAGCATAGTCAGTCATCCAAGACTTGTTTGGTGTCTGAAGTTTGCCTCTTTATGTTTTGCCTAAAATGTAATGAAAGTTTGCACTCTACCTATTAACACAGTGCTAAAATCATCGCAGTTATCTCAAGCTATATTGAGTTCCTATGTATTCTCAGTTACACTGATGTGGTTTGTAAGGTTGCAACGATTAGAAGTTTTGGTGGTTCGATTATAGTCTGATAAATAATCACGGTTTCACAATTATCACGGTTATTTTATGTGAATTGTTTTCACAACTGCATTATCGTAAATAAATCACAAACACATTCTATAACGTTTTGAACTTCAGACGCTATTTATGCAGAGATATTGCATAGAAAAATGAATTTGTAAAAAAAAAAAAAAATCTCTAACCATCTGTAAGGCTGTAAAAATCTGTAAACTGCACAGAGAGAGGTTACTGCTGCCTTTTGAATACATCAGAGTCAAAACAGTTAAAATAAAGAAAAAAGACATCTCTGGGCAAACGGATATTTAAAGCTGTATTTTAACACGGTCATGGAACCGAGGATTTGCTCTGTAAACACATCCAGCACCTTTGATGAACTACACATTTTTTTTATGTTGTCTTTGTCTTTTTTTTAGCAAGAGTAAAAGTCAGACCTACCTAAAGACTTGAACATAAATTTCACTAATTTAAAAATGCAGTTAAAGATGCTGTATAGTAAACTGTACACATCTATAGGCAGCACAGAGGTCATTTGTTGCTGCTAAAACACTTAAATGCAGTGACGATAAAAGAAAAACAAGAAAAGAATGTACCTGTCTACATAAGAGCTTTAGCAGTTCACATCAGTCCAAGTTAAAGTGCAAAAAGGTGAGGATGTTCACAATTTCCTGAGCTCAGCCTTGAACGATGAGGTGAGAAAATCTTGCCACTACTGTTGAACACTCTCTCAAGGGGAACGCTAATAGCTGTAGGCTAGTGGCTTTTGCATCTTTAGGGTATTCAAAATATTCTCACAGAGGAGACTTCAAGCGCTTCCTAGGTGGATATAGAGAAGTCCCGGTGGCGGTCGTCTCTTGTTCTGCTTCTGCCATGATCCGCGTGTGTATTGTTTTCGTCCGTGTGGGTTGCACTATATGTCTTTAGTTCCAGCAGGTTGTTTTTGCCGGTGTTGGGGAAGTCTTAACGGTGGATTAACCGCAATGTTTCTCACCGCGATTAACAGTCAAACCGGTTAATCCCTGCAACCCTAGTGGTTTGTCACCCTTTATGACCCACGGTTATCTATTCACATGTCTGCTCAAATTGTTTTAGCTATTTTTTTCAGACCATGTTTAGAGATTTATTTCAGAATCAAGTCTACTTTTTTAAATGTCTTAACCTTGTGCAAATGAATGTACACAATCTTCCATTACTTGTTAGCTACAGTACCATTTTGGCCTCAGTGCTGTACCACAGAAGCAGTCTTTGCATGGATTAGGAATGGTTCCGTCAGAAGTGAGGGTGTGGGTACCTGCTTTAGGAGAATATCTGAATGGCTCTGTGTGTGTACAGGTTTTCTGTGCTGCGTGTTGCAGTCTAAAGTGCAGGCTGATGTACATGGACAGGAAAGAGGCCCGGGTGTGTGTGACCTGTCATCATGCCCTAATGAATGGTGAGTGATAATGGAGTTTTGCTTAGACTGCCATCTACAATTATATATGCTAGATATGTAGTATATTTTATAGAAATGTTATAGTAAATGTGTAGTATATTGTATACAGATCTATATCCACAGCAGCAATATCCAACTTCTAGAGTAAGTGTAAATGTCAAAGGACCCATTTTATTTGAATTTAATTTAAAACGGTCCAAGTTTCTCCTTTAGCCACGAGAAAGAGATGTGTATGGCAGCTGAGGTTCTATTATTTTTGCTCTAAAACTGACTCTGTCCTTGCATACAGTACAAGATTAGGTGAATTTCCAAAAGCGAGTGGTACTCACTTACCCTGGTCTCCCAGGCAGTACATGTAGTAGGATATAAATATCATATAGTAGGGTATAAATATTAACCTTGTGCATCATTTTGTGATATTGAATAACGATTTACTTAAAAATTGTTTTCATGATATTGTTTAAATAACTTTGCTCATACTGAAACGTGCAAGAGTTGCACTTTAGAAACCGGCATTGAAAAATCATAAAACTGTACAATTTCAATTAAAAAAATTATTTCCTAAAATAATTGCTTTCCGATAGGTAAAACAAGTAAAACACGATTTTCTGGATAAAAATGCTTTTGGACTGAGTGAGTTTTGGAAATTTGTGCTTCGTCTGGGATTCTTTTAGTTCATTTGAGTTCAGTGAGTGATTAGCAACGAGCTAGGTTACCATCTATAGCCAATAATGAACCAACATATGCATGTAATTGTCCAGTTCATTCTCAATGTTGTGTATCTGGACTTTCTGTTTCTGGAATGACTGTCTTTCCCCCTCAGCTCAGTCATGGGAGAGTTTAGTAGGCGGCCCTAATCAGAGCCCAAACCCCAACAACCCAGCAGAGTATTGCTCCACCATCCCTCCCCTACAGCAGGCGCAGGCATCTGGCGCCCTCAGCTCGCCACCACCAACCGTTATGGTGCCTGTCGGTGTCCTCAAACAGCCAGGCACGGAGGGTAAAAGCTCTGTTTTGGTTTTTCTGTGGCTGTAACAGAATAATTAGGGGCCTGTCTTGCTGTAATTGGTCACATTACATTTAGGCTCTTCCCAACAGGAGGGTGAAAAGGAACAGCTTGACTTGCCTTGCTAATTACCTTGGAACCTGAAAGTGAATGTAGTCTAATGAACATAATGTCTTTTTGCATAACGCTAAACATTGGCAATTGATTTTCATTCATTGTTAGCAACATTAGCATTTTTTATTGAACTGGTCTGTTTGAGATACACCACCTGTGTGGCAAACAATGAATTATTATAAAGAAAAGAGAACATTAGCATGTTATTTGCAAATAGGTTTCAGTAACATTAGCATTTTTTCATAATTCAGCCCAGAACCTGATTTGATAAATCTGCTTACATCTGTGGCAATTCTTTTTTTGCCTTTCTTGACACTCTCTGTCTGTCTCCTTGTTTTCAATCTGCTACATTTCTTTGTCTGTCTGTAGCAATCTTCTCTGTGCAGATAGTTTTAGCGTTATCAGAGCTTACAATGCCTGTGTCTCTGTTAGGCTCTCTTCCCCGGGATCAGAGAAGAGTGTGGTTTGCTGATGGAATTTTACCCAACGGAGAAACTGCAGACTCCACCAAAGCACCTCCTCCAAACCCCAGCCAATCACAGCCTGTGACTGTGTCCCAATACTCCAGCAAATCAACAGCAGCCAACACAAATGAGGTGAGAACACATTCACTTGAAGTAAAAAAAAAAAAAAATCTGCCCCTTATTAACTTCTCTTGCTGGGTGAAATGAGGGGAACAAAGCAGAGTAATCATAAAACGGGCATATGCTGTGTTTTTGAGTATATTTATCATTATTTGCCACCGTCAATCACCTTACTTGCCTGGAAATGTTGAATGCTGACTTCACAATATTTTTGCACACATTTAAATATGTAATATACTTGGTGTGTATGTATGTATGTATGTATGTATGTGTGTATATATATATATATATTATATATAATGGATGGATGGATGGATAGATGTGTGTGTGTATGTAATGTGTACATATATTTGAACACCCACACAAACAACATATTATTTATGTATATATACACGTGTGTACGCGTGTGTATCTTGCATGATTGAAATGTGTTTTATCTGCTGTGCAGGGGTAAAACTGTAATACACTGTGTGTGGGTGTGTGGGTCGGTGTGTGTATGTAAAACAGATTGGAAAGTGGCCCAGTCAATCAGATATTAAAAATTCTTGTATTGTATTTTGATTTTGGCCCTTTTCTTCCCCTCTGCAGGCAGCCCATGCCCCTGGAGCTCCGACGGGCAGCCCCGTAGGCAGCTCAGTCAGTTTGATCCCGGAGGACGGCCTTCCTCCCATCCTCATCTCCACCGGCGTCAAAGGAGGTACGGGAGGCCACATCTCAGGTGCTTGCCCATCCTCACCATTCCGCTGCCTCCACTGTACTGCCTGCATGTCTGCGTTTGTCTGCACATTCATCTGCCTGCATGTGTTCACACGCGGGTCATAGGACGATCAAAATATCGCCATCACAAAATTTTACTCAATTTTTGGATTCATCAGATGTTCTAGATCTCTGCAAACAGCTGCATGGATCATTAAATGAGGTTTAGAAGAATATATATTGATACGCAACATATAATATTGATTGTTTTTATGATATTTGCCTTTTCAGCGCTGATATCGTAGAAAGCTACTTTACATTTTTGAAGTATGTTTAGTATTTTGAAACACATTTGTAATATGTGGTAATGTTAATATCACCACATTAGTGTTTTGTCCATGTCATGAAGTTCTAGTACTGAGTGGCATAGCTAATTTTTGAATTTTGCTGAATTTTTGAATTGTCCTTTCTTGAATCCTGGTGTCAACAAGTACAATGTGTTGTCAGACACTTTAAATAATAGTGATTAACCCCATTATTGTTTGTGGGTAAACTTAAATAATTGCATTTATCTTATTTCATGGTGCAGAAGAAAGAGTTTCCTTAAAAGAAGAAATCAAACCGTGTATTATATTCCAGCTGTAGTCATGTGCAAATGTTTAAACATCAGTCAGTTTACAGTTCGTTGATTTTCCAAGACATAATAAAGACATCCTCCAGAGGGAGGACAGTTAAGTGTTGATTTGTCCTGCAAATGTTTTTCTTGATACGCAGTTTAGTAAATTAACAGGAATTATACTTCAAAATGTATTTATCTTAAAATTAGGGCTGTTAAAAATAACGCGTTAACTATTTGCGTTCATTTTATTTTCTATAACGCTTTAAAATAAATTGATTGCGCGAATAATTTTAAACTGAAACGCCCCTCTGCACTGCAGTACCACACAATCAGTGGGGGCAGTATAGCGCGTCTGCTACCAGCATTCAGGAGAAGAAGCTGCTCAGGCAACCTAGCGATGGGAGATAAACACACGCTGTTAAATGGCAGAGACAGCGGAGGAGTTTAGTGAGGTTTTGTCCTTTCATTCAGTGGACCCCAACCCCCGGGCCGTGGACCGGTACCGGGCCGAGGGTCATGTGGTACCGGTCCGCGGGCTGCACAGAAAAAATACGTGGATGTGACCCGTGTTCTGTTGTTGTCGGCTCGTTGCTATGGAAACGCTGTTAATAAAGCTGCGAGTACACAC
>JBBIGB010000039.1:22687649-22698591 GCA_037577075.1 Alestopetersius hilgendorfi
ATTCTATTATCTTATTACCTTATCTACAATTTGACACCTACATTACCTGAATAGACATTTAATAGTTCTAATAGAACAAAGTGTGCTTTATGCTGTTTTCTTAGTATTTATTGAAGTTCAGCATAATCCACATTTCAAGGCCTACATGTTTTGGAGCAGCTGGTTTAATGACTTTTATCAGGTGTTTTTTTTTGCAGTGTGTCTGTTCATTTGATGTCGCTGTACTTTGGCTGAAAAGTGCAGAAACCTTTCATCAGCTTGGTTATGAGGATCCTGGAGAGTAAAACCCAGCCAAGTACGGCTTAGCAGAGCCGAGATGAATCCTATTGATGGGATTAAGTTTTGAATCCCTGTGCCTTACATATCTGGTGGCTCCTGAGAAAATAACTGACCAGAGCAATAAGACGGACAGTCAGGTGAACAGTCATGTGGCTTGTAATGTCCTTTTCTGATGCTTTGCAAAGGCATGTAATGTAAAGTAAAATTTAGTCATGCGTGAACACACCACAGCACAGCACACAGTGTGAACAGTGTGAAATTCGTCCTCTATATTGAACCCATTCACAGCAGTCAGGAACACAGGGCCCAGGGAGCAGAGTGTGGGGAAGGCACCTTACCCAAAGGAACCTCAGTGGTGCCACTAGTAGTCCTGGGATTCAAACCCACAACCTTCTGAACACAGGGGCAACTCCCTAACCACCAGGCCTTCGACCAGTAGCTTCATACATCATGTATATCAACAATAGGGCCATCTCTATTGATCTAATTAATAATAAAACAGTCATCTGATTATTTTGATGAGCAGTTTTTAAAGGCCAAGCAATAAAAAAGTCTGTAATGAACCAATAACAAACTATGCAGAGCCTCTCAACTATTCTATATCCTTATTGAATCAGTAAATCTTAATTGCTTTTTAATTAAATTAGGCAATGAAGTTTATTGATTCGTCATACCACATAATAGAAGAAGGAGCTTTTATCCGCCCAGATTAGTTTTATGGCTGTATGAGAGGTGAGATACTTACCAGATCGGGTAGTGACCGATTATGTTGGAGGGGGAAAAAAAAGCAAAACAAAACCATGTATTAGTGTAAAGCAAACAGTGCTGGAAGATGATGTATGATATTTTTGTTCTGCAGCTCATACAGGACATGGCTACTTCACTGTTTATCTTGATTCAGGTTCAGCGTTCTTGTAGGAGCTTTTCCGAACGCTCTTGCGCGCGGTTTAGAGTTGTTGCAGTTGGACGCTGCCTTGACAACAACCGCAAAGTTTTCCAGACTTGCTGCTCATCATGTTTGTGCCACAGATATAGGATCTTCCCTCGCACCTTTAAATGTACATTTCAAAAAGTAAAGTGGTAAAATTACTTGATTCAAATACATGCATCAGTTTCCACTTGTATAATATGTACAAGTTCAGCATGATTACTGCGGCAAGAGAGAAACTTAACAAAAGCAAAAATCATTTTAAATACATATGAATGCTTTGAATCTACTAAACTGAAAGGCCATTCATTTTAGTGCCACATTAAAGATCTTCCTTCATCACTTTAATTGTTCAAATATACAATGAAAAAAACAATGTGGTAGATATACACATATATAAAATGTAGTACGTCAACATGATTATTGCCTTCAACCAAACAAAACTGAAAATTCGTTTCAAACGCACATTAATGCATTCGTTTTCAATAAATTATACATCATCGGTATTTCAAAGCGATTATTGCTATTAGAGTGAAACTAAACTAAACTGAAAGTTCATTTCAAACACATGGTAATGCATTATCAATACACAGTACACGTATACACCAAAATAAATAGTGTTTTAAATGTACAAAACAGAGCCATCAGTACATCGACACACTCAGATAAATTGCACTCTGAATCCAGATGCCTCAGTTGTGCATAATAAAGTGTGTTACCACAACACAGTTCTTATTAAGCTGAAAGTAATTGTTTTGTTGGAGCATATTTTATTCATAAGCAGCCAATTGATGCGTTCGAATCATGTAAAAATCAAAGAAGCATTTGTTTCCATGCACATTACTATTTTAAGCGTCGTCATCAAAGAGAGGCACTTGTTTCTTCTCTGCCTTCGCCGTGAGCCGCCCTGAGAAATGGGAAGGAATCAGAAAAATTGGCATTTTTTCCACTAATTAGCTCAGAAGTATAATTTACAGAGATTGCATTGCATGGAAGTCGACTCTGGCTGGAGTCCAGCTCGTCTGAAAGCGACTGCATTAGCGAAGTCCCACAGCTGCCCACTCTAAGTGAAACCCTGACCCAGAGAAGAAGGCTCAGACGGGCCATCTTGAAAAAAGAAAAAAAAGTACGGGGGGCCGCCGTTGGGGCCCCTCGATTTCTCTCCGCCGAACGTTTTTCCCCTCGTCTTGTTTAGCAAGGTCCTCGGAGGAGTGAAAGAGTTATGCCTGGCTCTTTTGAACTGCCTGGCGTCGCCCCGGGTTCACTCAGAGTTCGTTTCCAAGATGAAGAACAAAGTGACTTGGACCTCTTCCTGGCTTTTTTTTTTTTCTTTCCTGCTCCAGCCTCCCTTCCCACAGTTCCTGGCAACCAGAAACCTGCGGAGCTTTTGGAGTTCAGACAGAGACCCTGCGAAGGCTCAGCGCATTCCAAACACGCCAGGCAAAAAACGCTCAGCGCCGTGGATAACGTCGCTAGTACCTGACCAGGATTCTCACACTTTTACTGCTCCACAACCGTTCCCATACGTGAGATGCGAGGGGGTGGGCGATATGGATTTAAGTTTATATCATAATATAACTGGTTGATAAAAATACAAGATAAAAAGGGATTCAGTGTGTTACTTCAAAATGTCTTGAATGGGTTAAAGCTTTGTGAAAATTTTAATATTGATTGCATAGTGCCAGCTGATACATATACACTTATATAGCGCTGCCGCTATATACGTGACAAAAAAATGTCTTAAATACCTGAAATTTAACTGTATTTATTTAACTGTATCACACAGCATATATGCTGTGTGATACAGTTAAATAAATACAGTTAAATTTCAGGTATTTAAGACATTTTTTTGTCACGTATATAGCGGCAGCGCTATATAAGTGTATATGTATCAGCTGGCACTATGCAATCAATATTAAAATTTTCACAAAGCTTTAACCCATTCAAGACATTTTGAAGTAACACACTGAATCCCTTTTTATCTTGTATTTTTATCAACCAGTTATATTATGATATAAACTTAAATCCATATCGCCCACCCCCTCGCATCTCACGTATGGGAACGGTTGTGGAGCAGTAAAAGTGTGAGAATCCTGGTCAGGTACTAGCGACGTTATCCACGGCGCTGAGCGTTTTTTGCCTGGCGTGTTTGGAATGCGCTGAGCCTTCGCAGGGTCTCTGTCTGAACTCCAAAAGCTCCGCAGGTTTCTGGTTGCCAGGAACTGTGGGAAGGGAGGCTGGAGCAGGAAAGAAAAAAAAAAAAGCCAGGAAGAGGTCCAAGTCACTTTGTTCTTCATCTTGGAAACGAACTCTGAGTGAACCCGGGGCGACGCCAGGCAGTTCAAAAGAGCCAGGCATAACTCTTTCACTCCTCCGAGGACCTTGCTAAACAAGACGAGGGGAAAAACGTTCGGCGGAGAGAAATCGAGGGGCCCCAACGGCGGCCCCCCGTACTTTTTTTTCTTTTTTCAAGATGGCCCGTCTGAGCCTTCTTCTCTGGGTCAGGGTTTCACTTAGAGTGGGCAGCTGTGGGACTTCGCTAATGCAGTCGCTTTCAGACGAGCTGGACTCCAGCCAGAGTCGACTTCCATGCAATGCAATCTCTGTAAATTATACTTCTGAGCTAATTAGTGGAAAAAATGCCAATTTTTCTGATTCCTTCCCATTTCTCAGGGCGGCTCACGGCGAAGGCAGAGAAGAAACAAGTGCCTCTCTTTGATGACGACGCTTAAAATAGTAATGTGCATGGAAACAAATGCTTCTTTGATTTTTACATGATTCGAACGCATCAATTGGCTGCTTATGAATAAAATATGCTCCAACAAAACAATTACTTTCAGCTTAATAAGAACTGTGTTGTGGTAACACACTTTATTATGCACAACTGAGGCATCTGGATTCAGAGTGCAATTTATCTGAGTGTGTCGATGTACTGATGGCTCTGTTTTGTACATTTAAAACACTATTTATTTTGGTGTATACGTGTACTGTGTATTGATAATGCATTACCATGTGTTTGAAATGAACTTTCAGTTTAGTTTAGTTTCACTCTAATAGCAATAATCGCTTTGAAATACCGATGATGTATAATTTATTGAAAACGAATGCATTAATGTGCGTTTGAAACGAATTTTCAGTTTTGTTTGGTTGAAGGCAATAATCATGTTGACGTACTACATTTTATATATGTGTATATCTACCACATTGTTTTTTTCATTGTATATTTGAACAATTAAAGTGATGAAGGAAGATCTTTAATGTGGCACTAAAATGAATGGCCTTTCAGTTTAGTAGATTCAAAGCATTCATATGTATTTAAAATGATTTTTGCTTTTGTTAAGTTTCTCTCTTGCCGCAGTAATCATGCTGAACTTGTACATATTATACAAGTGGAAACTGATGCATGTATTTGAATCAAGTAATTTTACCACTTTACTTTTTGAAATGTACATTTAAAGGTGCGAGGGAAGATCCTATATCTGTGGCACAAACATGATGAGCAGCAAGTCTGGAAAACTTTGCGGTTGTTGTCAAGGCAGCGTCCAACTGCAACAACTCTAAACCGCGCGCAAGAGCGTTCGGAAAAGCTCCTACAAGAACGCTGAACCTGAATCAAGATAAACAGTGAAGTAGCCATGTCCTGTATGAGCTGCAGAACAAAAATATCATACATCATCTTCCAGCACTGTTTGCTTTACACTAATACATGGTTTTGTTTTGCTTTTTTTTCCCCCTCCAACATAATCGGTCACTACCCGATCTGGTAAGTATCTCACCTCTCATACAGCCATAAAACTAATCTGGGCGGATAAAAGCTCCTTCTTCTATTATGTGGTATGACGAATCAATAAACTTCATTGCCTAATTTAATTAAAAAGCAATTAAGATTTACTGATTCAATAAGGATATAGAATAGTTGAGAGGCTCTGCATAGTTTGTTATTGGTTCATTACAGACTTTTTTATTGCTTGGCCTTTAAAAACTGCTCATCAAAATAATCAGATGACTGTTTTATTATTAATTAGATCAATAGAGATGGCCCTATTGTTGATATACATGATGTATGAAGCTACTGGTCGAAGGCCTGGTGGTTAGGGAGTTGCCCCTGTGTTCAGAAGGTTGTGGGTTTGAATCCCAGGACTACTAGTGGCACCACTGAGGTTCCTTTGGGTAAGGTGCCTTCCCCACACTCTGCTCCCTGGGCCCTGTGTTCCTGACTGCTGTGAATGGGTTCAATATAGAGGACGAATTTCACACTGTTCACACTGTGTGCTGTGCTGTGGTGTGTTCACGCATGACTAAATTTTACTTTACATTACATGCCTTTGCAAAGCATCAGAAAAGGACATTACAAGCCACATGACTGTTCACCTGACTGTCCGTCTTATTGCTCTGGTCAGTTATTTTCTCAGGAGCCACCAGATATGTAAGGCACAGGGATTCAAAACTTAATCCCATCAATAGGATTCATCTCGGCTCTGCTAAGCCGTACTTGGCTGGGTTTTACTCTCCAGGATCCTCATAACCAAGCTGATGAAAGGTTTCTGCACTTTTCAGCCAAAGTACAGCGACATCAAATGAACAGACACACTGCAAAAAAAAACACCTGATAAAAGTCATTAAACCAGCTGCTCCAAAACATGTAGGCCTTGAAATGTGGATTATGCTGAACTTCAATAAATACTAAGAAAACAGCATAAAGCACACTTTGTTCTATTAGAACTATTAAATGTCTATTCAGGTAATGTAGGTGTCAAATTGTAGATAAGGTAATAAGATAATAGAATATAAAGCGCAGATAACCTTTCTGTAAGAACTTGCAAATTCAATGTTCTCAGAATTCCAAGGCCTCAGAATAAATAAGCTAACAGAATACAAGGTGCAGAATACTGGTCTGTTAACTTTTAGAACTTCAGTCAGTTCCAAATTTAATGAACATCTCAAAATGTAGATGTGGTTGAACTTCAGTAAATAATGTTGTATAAGAATATAAGGCACATATTACGGTCGATTATGAATTTTACAGCAACCAGTGTACTTTTAACAACTCAACTCTGATTCACAGTGTGCCAAATTCCAGCCAGGAATAACTACAGTCTAACAATAATGCCATAAACTTCTATATTCTGACAGCCAACAGAAAGTCATGAGTCACACAGCAGTATCAGTCCAGCCTGAACCACAATTCCAGCACGATGTTTGGTCGAGAGTATACCCAAACTAAAACAAATTAAAAATAAATACCCTTACAGCATGATGCGAGCCATCTTTTTGACAAATCTGGAGAGAAAGTCCAATAAACATATTCTGACACATTACAGCGCCACTCGTTCACTGTATAAACCGTCCACTCTGCTGCTCCCATGCTAAAACAGACACACTGCAGGAATCCTTAAAAATGTTATTCTGCATAAATAAAATCAGCACTGACCCATTTGAGGCGACCCAGAAACGCACAGCGTGTGCTAAACGACTCACCTGTTTTCTCCTTAATTTCGCATAAGACGTTGAAGAGGGCGGGCTTCATTCTGTGACAGTTCAGGGCATGTTTCCTATGAGGAAAAAAGGAAAATAGGAATCTTAAGGTAAAAGTGACATTTCAAATCTCCGGAGAAAGAAAATTCGTTTTTAAAAAAGGGGCCCGACAGCTTGAGTAGGTGACAGTCATGTTGAATATCATGAAAAAAATAGCCTAAAGTTTCACAATGGCATAAATGAAAAACGATGTGGGCTGCTGTCGACGCTTAAAGAACGAGCGGAGAAAAAAAAACAATGACGCGACAAACTACGGGCAATAGCGAGAGGTGAGCACTGTCAACGGATAAAGGATTTATGCTTTGTGGTATAAAGGCCCCCACACCCAAGAGGCTACAGGCTAGTATATGACGTTTTGAAAATAAATCTCACCTGCAACATAACATCGACTCTCTTGAGTAATTACACCCAACTGTAATGAAGCGAGCTGGCAAATGACTATGAGCTGACACTGAGTTGCACTTCTGAGAGCCCAGATTACACAGTTATTCAGCTTGTTTGCGAAATGCATTCACGAGTTTTGCTGCTGCGGGGAGCAGAGAGTGGAAAATTAATGATATTTAGTGTGATTTTCATTGAGACGGAAGTGGAATCTCTCTGCAAAACACTCAGACTGAGGCTTTCTAGCAGCCAGTGTGGTTTCCCTCTTTTAACACTGTAAATCCAGAAGCTGCATGCAGGTTTTTGTAGCTATAGAGCTGAAATTGTGCTATGAACATTTTTTAATATGAACATTTTACTGTTTATTATAAACTGATTTGTTGCTACAAGACGTAAAGTGCGAATAGCATGACTTTTATAAATGATATCTACAATAACATGTAAAGTATATTACAGTAAACCCAGGTCATTACATCATTATGCTACACAAGCAGTCTTGAGTATTAGAAGATAATGGGAGGTGATAGTCTACACATGTAGGAACACATATGAGTGTTATATATCATTATTGTAGGCATTTAGTCAAAAAACTGCAGTATTAAAGACATATAATGTACATGTTTTGCACTCTTGGTGCCTATACTGCTCTTAACACTGGAAATCCAGAAGCTACATGCAGTTTTTTATGGATTGGAGCTGAAATGGCCTTTAATATGCACATTTTATGGTTTATAGTAAACAAAGAGGTAAATTAGAATGATAAACCTGAAGTTTGACTATCACAACTATTATAAAGGATTTCTACAGTAACAGTGCAGGATTTTCTATGGGAATATTACAGAAAACTCAGGTCATTACTTCAAAGCAACTATAGGATGGAGCCAGGGGAAGATAGGAGTGTTAAATATTATTATTTTAGACATATAGTTAAATAATAGCAACGTTCTAGACCTATAATATACATTTTCAGCATAATTAGGGCCTATGCTGCTTGAAAAGCATTACTATTGTAAATGATATCTACAGTAACAGTGCAGGATTTTCTATGGGAATATTACAGCAGACTCAGGTAACATCTTCATTATGCAGAAGTCTTGGTTATCAGATAATATTACAGAAAGCAATAGTTCACACTTCAGTAAACTACTGTTTGCTATAATAAAAATAATAATAATTATTATTATTGTTGTTTTATTTACATAGTTGTGTTTTGAAGGAAGCAAGAGAGGAAGCATTGCTACACTGCAGAAATATTGTAGTAGGGAAAACAGGAGTGTTATATTTTGTTATTGCAGAAATATAGTCAAATAATAGCAGTCTTATAGATATTATAGATGTAGATTTGTGGCACTATTACTGGCTGTAATTGCTATAAAATATTACAGAGTTATGAAATAAGCATTCTTAAAGACATAATCAGCTCACCTGGCCTGTGCTTCGTCCAAACTCTGGTCGGTGATGGTCATAATTTGCTGTAAAATGTCTCCGATGTCCTGTTTGCGTCCCTCTCCCTCCGTGCCGTCCGGCATGTGCTGCCCCAGGCCCGGGTGGCCAGCCATGCCCACCCCGTGAGAGTGCATCAGCCGCGGCTGCTCGTCCATCCTTCGTCCGCTGCCTTTTGGGCTTTTTTATTTATTTATTTTTCTTTTTACCTTTTTTTCCCTTTATCTTTCACTCCAAATGCACCAGCTGCACTCCTTTCTTTTTTACGCTTAAATATTTTTCTTCTGTCTCCTCAAGCAAGAAGAGAGGCGAAGTTGGAGCAAAGTAGGGATTTTCTTTTCTCCTTCTCTCACTCCTCTCCCCTGATTTTCCTTCTTTCTGTCCTATTTAGCCCTCCGAGAGCCCACTTCAGGATAACGGTGAACGAATGTGGAAGAAAAGATGACAAAGAGATAGAATGAGAAAGAGAGCAAAGAGAGTCTGGAGGAGAGCAGGGAGGAGGGAAAGAAGCGAAGCCGAGGCTGGCAGCTGGTTCTCGGTGTAATCTGATCTGAAGAGACGCTTCGTATCGGGAGCCCAAAAGGAGCCACTCCTGCTCTGGAAAGAAGGAGAGAGAGATATAAAGAACTTTATACAAGCCTGACAAGCTGATATTTCTCACTTCTGGTGGGTTTAATCCTCGAATTTCTTCGAGATTTTCAACATTTTCTTTCTGATAGAGAAGCTAAAGATGCTAACTGATGAAAAAACAAAATAGATCGCCGAACTGAAGCGCAAGCTGCTCCGCGTTCGAACACAAACTGACACTCGCCACACCAACAACCCCTGCCCCGCCCACTGCCAAACGTGATTGGACAAAAGCATCGCTCCGGTACCGCCCCCACACCACCCACGACACGCTATTGGCCGATTCAGGCCTTCTGACACCGCCCACGCGTCCTCCCTGTACGTCAATCATGCGCGGTGGTGGGCGTGGTCTCTGTCAAAGAGCTGGACAACAACAGACAAGTTGAACATAAAAAGTGCATGCACATAATAAATAAATATATGAACATAAGTATTGGGACGCCTGAGCAGGACAATAAAAGACTTTAATGACATTTCATTAAAATCGATAGACTTTAATATGGGTCCTTTGCATCTGCAACATCCTCCACTCTTCTTGGAAGGCTTTCCACAAGATTTTGGAGTTTCTGTGTGAATTTGTGCTCCATTCATTCTGTAGAGCATTTATGAGGTCAGACACTGATGTTGGTTGAGAAGGTCTGGTTAGCAGTTTCTGTTCCAGTTCATCCTGAATGTGCTGGTTGAGGTTCTTCCACACTGAACTTATCCAGCTGTGTCTTTATGGAGCTCGCTTTGTGCACTGGAGCAGAGTTATGCTGGGATAGAAAAGGTTCTGGGTCCACAAATCTGGAAGCATGCGATTGTCCAGAATGTCTTGGTCTGAAAAACAGGCATCCCAATACATATAGTGCATTTTGTCACCGAGTCACTTATTTAAGGATTTATTATTTATTATTTATAATAGGATTTATTCAAGTCTGCTGTGGCTTTTCCCAAAGCAAGTGTATGTTCACAACAGGTGGAGAAGATGTTTCTGTCACAGTGTAGGTCAGTCCTGAAAGACATCCTCATTTACAAGCGGAATGAGTGTTCAATAATAGCACTGCTGGTGACCCTGCTCAGCAGGGCAGTGACACTGACAAGGTAGTGACGAGTATATAAGGCGCAGAGGTGTTGTGGGGGTTTGCTAACATCACTGTCACTGCTGGGCTGCGAGTAGTCCACTCAAGAACCTCCAGCCTAGAGCAGATCTGTGGTCTGAGAATGATGACTGATGAGGGAGGATAACACAAACCTAGGATCAACAAATGAGCTTACAGCCTCTAACAGCCTCTACAGTGGTATACTTATATATTTATGGGCATATTTATACAAATATACACACATATGTATAACACATATGTATTAGTTCTGTAAACACTGCATCATTTCTCTTATTTTGATTTTGTCATTTACTTTCAAGTATTTAAATAACAATAATTTTATTTGGAAATGGGGAGAAATACTGTCAGCAGTTCTTGAAAATGAAAGCAAAGCTGTTCAGTTCAATACTTGCAGCTATAAAAGATAAAGTGGTCTCTTATTTTTTCTCAGTCATCTCTTATTTTTTCCCAAAGCTGTATATATACAGCTGTGTTTCTTTATATTTTGCTTCCAAAGCAAAAAAGATCTAGACTTCCTTGTATTTTTATGTTGGTCTTGAGGAACAGTTCTCCAGGCTTCCTGAAGGACGTTCAAAGATTCTCATTTCCAGTCCAGTCCCTGAACCTGACCAGTTTCAGAGGAATGTTTCTGTTGGTTAAGACACAC
>JBBIGB010000039.1:22698691-22708747 GCA_037577075.1 Alestopetersius hilgendorfi
ACACACCATCATACACACCTTCACACACACCATCATACATCTACACACCTTCACACACACCATCATACATCTACACATATATATGGTATCCATGTGTGATCTGTAATGATTTTCTGAGATTTGTGAAACTGTCTGTAGAAAGCATTAAGGGAAGACCTGCCGTACACAACACACACAGAATGCTGTTCTACTCTCAACGCAGCCAACCTGTTATCACGGCTAATTACAGTCTCCCACCTCCATTATACATTTCTGTAATTAGGCTCTTAAAACATGATTAACATGTCTCAATTACGCCAGTCATCATTTGCATAATTTATAAGCCGCTCTAATTGCGAGCGAGTTTCGACTTGAAGCTGAGTAATCACAGAAACGCACAGGAAGCATTATGCTGCTACTGAGGCATGTCCGTTTCAACGGCCCGGTGCATGATTAGCAATCAGCTTCCAAATAAAACACCGACAGAGGAGAGGCTCCCCTCGTGCGGCCGCAGCGGCGTCGACACACTTTATTATTCATTATAACATTCTGATGATTTCTGGCAATGTTATGAACACCATAATCAAAGTAAACTAAAGTTTCTCTGGTATTGAGATTGCTATTCTATAAAATACCACGAATTTAAGACTGTAAAACTGTATTCAAACAAAAACTTTTTGGGCATCCATAAACACCTCGTTTAATGCAAGTACCACTGTTGAGTGCGAAAGTGTGGCCAGATGTTTGCAGTAACTCTGTGGATGATGTAAGAATTCCTGGCTGAAGCATATTAATCACTGACGCTGACACGCGGGTGGAACAGATACAATGTTCCCTCACTTACTTGACAAGAAATACAAGCAAGGACATGGTTGTTAAGTTTCGGGAGAATGTGTTCAGGAATAACGTGGGGAGGATGCTTGTCAGTGTGGATGATTTGTATTTAAGACCAGCGTAACCTTGTAGCATCTTGCTCACGGCTATTTCTTTTTTTTCCTGGTGTTAATCATTACACAGACACCTGTACTATCAACAACTGGGCTCCAACTTTCTTAAACTGTCAAAATAAATTCCTTTTCTAATACAGAAACTAAATTGTAAGAAACATGCAAACATATCTAACATATCTAAACCTATTAAATCTTTTATTTATTTCACACTCTTTGAGTCAATATTGTAAAAAAGGCCCAAAATGAGTTAAAATTGATGCACGTTAAAATTACTTATAAAATTAGCATTTCAGAAGTTTGAGGTTTTGTTACAAAGGCGATAAGCTGTTATTAAAGCGCATGTCCAGCTAGAAATAATGTCACTGAGCTCTTGGCCATTCAAGTCACAAGATTTACAGCCGAGACTTTAAAGGGGCGTGCGATCAAAATGACAAACTAGCGTTTGGTCCAGCCTGGTGATTCGGTCCTGTGTGGCCGTGTCACTCACATCAAAAGCCCTTCAGACTACACGGCCCTGCCTATGAGCACAAAATAAAATAATTAGAGAACGCAAAGTTACCATATGTTAGGAATGTTCACGCTAAATAATTATGTCTTGATTTTCCAAGGCCTCATTTTACCTCGATTCATTCACTGTTTGTGTTTGTTCACCTTAATTGATTCAAATCTGCCCCCAGATTAGTTAGTGTTTGTGTGGGTGTCCATATGCTGGTCCTGGATCAGCATGTGGAACTGGAGCTTTCTGTGTGCCACAGTTTTATCACTGTTTAAGTTTTACATTTGCAAAAATTCACACAAATTCAAAATGGAGCTTGCAGCTTCTGTGCTACATGCAGGTCTAGGGCAGCACAATATATCCTTTGTTTATTGCTATTGCAATATCGGTCTCTGCAAGACTGCAATATGCAAATGAGCCTCTAATCAATCAGTGTTTCTGACAGAGCAACAAGTCAGAGCTCCAGGTGAGTCACTGGGTGATTTGTTGTGGAAGTGAAATTCAAATTATTTTGACAAATCTTTACTTTTTAAAGACACTGATTTTCAGCAAGGTATTCTTTAATGGCCGATATTGTACATTTTCCTTCTATTTTATTTTTCCTTCACTCTTATATAACCGGTTTCCAGCCTTGGTTTATCCCTTATACTTAATACTTCAGCTGTTTTACTTAGAACTGACATAGGCCATTTAATATATATGCAATCTATATCTTGTAATACAAATACTGTAACCTATATATATCAATATTATCACAATATTCATATTTTATCTACATGGTGCAGCCCTACAAAAGTCCCAAACCACAAACTACTACTATACTGATGCTATGATGAATGTGTTCTGAATGGTGGTACACTACTGTTAGGTACTAATAAGCACTTTGTGATTTTGGACAAAGCCATGTTCTCAGAATCAGGAGCTACATGCTGTGGTCAGAGTGTTTATCCTAAGGCACTTTTTCACAGGTCTACAGAAACCGTGCTGTACCTAAACTGTACTTTGATGGTTCTGATGTTCCAGTGCATCTCAGTCCGGTGACAGAGTTTCTGACTCAATTCTCTCCACAGTTTATGGCTGGTCGACCCAAAACCGCGTCCATGGAGTCGAACCAGCGCAAAGCGTTTCTGTCAGAGATACTTTTGTTTTTTATGGTCTTGCTTGAGCTTTATTTTTTTCTTTAACTGTGTGATGAAAACCGAGCGCAGATAACTTGCAAGTCATGTCCTGGAATACCTTCACATTCCTTACAGAGTTTGAAATTTGTTAAGCGTCATAGAAAACTCTCGAACAGACAGTAGAGCTTGTACTTCATTCACTTCCCAGTTTTTAGTTTGTGTCTCCATTGTTATTTTTTGCACAGGCAGTAAAAACCCAACAGCCTATTTCCATGCTGCGATGATATTTAGACACATTAGAACGCAGTGATGCAGTCAGCTCAACTGCGGCCCACATTTGGCCCTGCCGTCGAGCAGCTCGGGTTCGGCTCGGGTCGAGGTCGCTTTATTTGTAATGCATTCATTCGTGGAACAATCTGGGAGGTTGAACGCCAGTTTTATTTGAAGCACGTAACAGCTTTTAAGTCTCCTTGCATGTTGTTGGCCAGTGCTCACCAATTTTATTTCCGTCTGACCTCACACGTCACACTAAAGCCCCTGCCTGGGGCTGGTTATTTTGCGTGTCAATCAAAGGTCCCTTTCTTGTCAAAGGAGGCGGAGAAAATACAGATTCCAAGAAACATGCACAGCATGCGTTTTCACTTATTACGTCTTCGGGCGCCTGAGGTGTGATTTCAGACATTCATGACATTTAAATCGACCAACTGCAAAGCCATTCAGGACCGAAAACTTAACATTCAACACTAGAAGTCCAATATGCTGCCCATTGTCTTTTTTTGCTCTATAAATAAACCGGCCATTCAAGCCACCTCCACCCGGTCAAAGCGTTAAGCGCTCTCACCAGCGTTTTCTTTACAAGCCAGTTGGTGAATGCACGAATGCCACGAATGCACATTTATTTATACACTCTTAAAAATAAACATGGCAATGGGGGGGTTTGGAGCAATGCCATATAGAAGAATCACTTTTAGTTTCTTAAACAACCTTTTAGTGGCTCTGTGTTTTGTAAATGAGATGTGAGTGTGAAGAACCTATAAAAAAGTTTAAAGAGCTTTAACATAATGTGAAGGTTCTACACAATTTATAGTGCTATAGTGCCATAGAACTATACATTCTCAGGTCCTTAAAAGCAATATTTAATGATAGAACCATGACAACTCAAATCATTGTTTGAAGGCTTATATGGTTCTTTATATGGCTTAAATGTTTCTCCGTGAAAATTAATCATCTACATATTCTGTCTTTACAGCCCCAGAACAGGTTCCGCTATAGTTACACACACACACGTCAAAGACCCTTCCTCCCCCTTGCTATTTGAGCTAGCACTTGGACACCATGTATACACCATAAAGCATGTGTATGAAGCATTTTTAGTTATAATATAGTTATACAGAGTTTATGCCCATATTTCAAATACAAAGGGTGCATGTACATTTTCTTCAGAAAATCTTCTTTCAAAAGCTCTTTTTTCCCAGCACCACACAAATGTTTATAGTATATAGTAAAACAATAGGCTGATAGTATAATAATAGTATAACAATAAGATAAGATACTTTAATACATCTGGAACGTTTTTATGTTTTATTAAAATTGTAAAATGGAGTCCTAGTGTATATATGATATATATATATGTTTGCATATGCAGTTTTACATAAGCACCTAATTTACATTTATCTGACACACACATTTATATTCTATTGACTCAGCTGTGCACTTGGGTAAATATATTGATTGCCACTTTTCATGGGTGTTTTACAATTACAGTTGGGCTGCCAGTAAATGTTTTATTTATTCCAGTCATCTGCAGTAATCACTGAGTCGTTAATTGCTCCATTTTCTTCAAGAAAATTTAATTCAGACATACTTGGTAATACTTTTTTTCTTTAGTTTTTGCTTTAAAAATGTGACAAATAACAGAGTAAACTATTAAAACTGGCTTCAAGAAATGTTTTCCTGAATTAATCTTTACCCATAGTGTTGGCCAGCAGAAGTTAATGTAGTAAAAGCGTGTGCAAGATAATCCATTACTTCCATCTGCTGTAAGAAAGTTGGCAACAGGCTGAAATCTGATGCCGAGCTCACGTCTGTCTCGCTAAACTCAGTCTATTCGTTCATGTCAGGCAGATCATTTGGAGCGGTTCCAAGGGCACACTCACTCACACAAAATAAAAACACACAAAATATGCCCATGTACATTCCCATAAGCTCAGACCAAACCCAAACATACACACTGTCTCTATGCACATCATCTCAAATCTAAAACAAATCAGACTGCTGGCACTTTCACTTGTTCTGTTAAAAGATTTCATGGCCTAACAGACTTGGACTGTTTTAATTATTATCTACAGAAATAAGGATATAATTTACAAGCAAGCAGATGGATCCATATAACTACACGCATTCATATGCATGTAAAATAAATATGTTAGTGCTGCCAAGCCATTTAATAATTAATGGCAATCAATAATATTTTATCTGTACTCAGTCATGATTGGCTCAAATTTGACCCTAAATAATGATTTGTTCCAATTAAAAGCATTGCATTGTGTTACAGTTACGAGTGGACAAAATGTCAAAATGTATTCATCACAGTACAGTCATTTAATAATGTTATTTTTATTGCTTGAACACAGGGTTCATGAGAACGTGAACTTGAACAGCTGACATTTTCACAGGTGATCAACAGCGTCTAATTATCCCCGCCATCAAGTGGTGAGAATACAGTGTCGTTATGAGTGTAAACATCATCTTTATCTTACAAGCAGTAAATTGTTCCAGTTCCTCTGCTATAGTGGCATCTCGCTCTCATTCATACAGCTTGAGGATTCTCATTACAGTGAAGGTTCTCACAGCAAACCTTTCCATTGCTTTTGTTAGTTTGCTGCTTGTTTCTCAACAGGTTGTCCAACACCTCCTGCCTTGGATACAGAACGAAGTATTATCTTAATGAAGAAAGAATGAAAGGCCTACAATCATTTCATCAGTGTAACTTACATGTAGCTTGGTTTCATAGTGCACTACTACACATGATGCATATAATATACTGTGCTAAAGGCACCTATGCAAATTGTTTAAAGCCATTTGATAAAGTGTCTTTCTGACAGCAAAGTTAGATTTGTTATGTATGTAAAAGTAGTATTTTGTGAGCTGGTGAGGAGAACACAGGTTCGGTTCCAGGTTCCTCCTCGATTCCTCCAAACGTTGTTTGGATTTGTGAAACTCCATCCGCAGCTCCTGACTCACTGAGTCAAACCAGGTTTCTGATGAAACTACAGTAATACTGGACTTCCACAAGGAAGACATTGATATACGGAACATAAAATCACAGTAGAACGTTATTTGTAACTATTCTTTTAAGTGTCATTTAGTATATGTAGTAATGTTAATTGACAAAAAACACTAAATATTATTTTTTACTGGTGTCTAAGACTTATAAAAGCCCAGTATTTATCATTCAAGACCTAGTCAGGAACCAAACTTGTGCTCTTCTGACTGTATTCCTCCAATCTTTTAACAGTTTAGTATTTAATTTAAAAATCTATTTTTTGCTAAATATCTTCCTTATTTATCTATAATACTAATACCCAGCATTAGTGTATATAGCAGTGCATTTCATATTGAGTTTTTTATTTCACTTTATATTTTATATTGTCCTTGTGCAGTCATAACATAAGCTGTATCCTCCAGGATCAACAAAGTTTCCTGATTCTGAAACCTTTGTACTCCAACACATAAACAAACACAGGTCCAAATAAGTTAACAGACACATTTTTTGTCAATCGCCTTGGTTGCGTATGCCAAGAAACGCCCGGCAAAAACTCCCAAAACTGAGAAAAGCCCCCGGCTCGGGTCTGTGTCCGGCTCTATGTGTGTTTGTGCTTGTTTGGTGGCCTGCGTCATGTTAGCTTAGCCGGTCAGTGTGTGAAAACACACGTCCGGGGTCAGGAGTTCAGGCCGGTTCTGTCTGTCGCTCGACCTGCCTGTCAGCCGTTTTACAGCGGAACGCTCGCAGCGGCCGACGCAACATGTGGGACAAACCAGGCGACTCCCACACACACACACGCACACACACACACGCACAATCAGAGCCATGTCAGTGTCAGCCGCAGCACAGGAAGAATTACACGAGCAGTGTGTGTCACTTCTCTCTGTCTGCAGCACGTCGTTCAGGATGAGATATTTTAACACGTTCGGAATTTATTATTCCTGTCACGAGAACGAGCACCACGGCTGAAGAAGAAATTACGAGTGCTGGATAAAGCCGTGGGCTGTCCTGTTTTGGGGAGCGACTGGATTTGCATTGAGTAAGATTCAACAGCTAGGGGTGTAACGATACATATACTCAGGTTCAGTACAATTACTGATACTGAGGATTATCATTTAATGCATAATGTAATGGTGTATATAAATATATATTTAAAAATCTGCTGAGCTTTATGTAAAAGATTAAACAGGGACTGATTTGGTTGATTGAATTGACTGAGTCGCTGATTTTAAATTCCACAGTTTCAAATGTTAATTTTTCAATTTTCTGGCACCATATTATATCGTTACACCTTTAACACCAACTTAAAGGTGTGTCTTTTGCAGCACAATAAAACATGTATTTTGGCTTCTGCATCAAATTATGATTCACTGCCAACATGTGACAAACAAAAATCCCAATATTATTTTTCAATCGTTTATGTAGGGTTTGTCTTTTAATGCCACATTTTTCTACTAACAAATATAACAAAACTAAAAAGAAAACTTCATACCACTTAAGATATGTACGCATTACATTGTACTTTACATTGGGGGCCTGTTTTTTTCTTACTCTCACCTGTCAGAATGGAAATGTGTGATTTGTTAGAATGGAAATGTGTCATAACTAGTGCTGGGTGGAACGAATAAAATTCAATATCAAGATCATTTCAGCATGTATCACAATATCACTAAATGTAGCTATATTGAAAAGAGCATTAATAAAATGCCCCTGCTTTCTGAGTGATGGTGCTTGATACAATGTGTTTTCCTTTTTTCGAAGGAAAAGTTCACCAGACAGACCATATTTACAGGAAGGAAACTTCTGCAAGGAAACACCACGACAGATAAGTTATTTTATCAATAGCATTGTGGATAAAGCTCTTTCACAATACACTAAATCTGTAAAATGATTAAAATAGCAAGTCCCTATGAATTGTTGTATTCTAAGTGTACCACTCCAGCTAAAACCACCCCTCAGTATTGTTGTGCTACACTGCTTTTAAGTGTACAAGTAGAGACAATAAATAAAGTCTTATATGAATAGCGTTGCTGTATTTGTCGCATTGAGAATGGTGTCTTGTTCTCCAGACGGTTTATGAAGGTTAAAGCAGTCAGCAGCACTGTAGGCCATCTCTACAATCCAGACTGGCTATGGATTTAATAACCACTCCCTTTGCAATTCTCTGTGGACTCTGCGGCTGCAACAGTGTAAAAATGCATGAAACGGGCCGAACCATGAAAAAAAAAGGAAAGAAAAGAGAGGCGGAGGGGAAAGAGTATTAAAAATAACCCGACAAAAAAACGGTGGCTGGTCTTGTTTTGGGCGCTCTACGCTCAGCACATTTGCAGTAAATGTCACAGCAGCGAAGGTTTGAGCCATTTCCTCGGCGGTGGAGCTGCTGGATTTTAGTAGCGTCTGTCTGTGCAGTGTGAAATTACACCCCTACATTAAAGGCAGAGGGAACAGGAGCGTCTCACAACTCGCAGCTAATTCTGCTGCTGCTTACTGTGCAGGCACCTTTCATATTAAAAATCCCTTTATATACCCACAGATGCTCCGTACAGGTTCAAGATTTGCTTTTAACTCTGATATCTTCAGTTTAAGGACATATTTATTATGCATTTTCATAAAAACATGAATATTGCACAGTTACACAATGACCGACATTTACATTGACAGGTATGAGTCTGAGTTTCTGGATATTTAGCCTTATTTTATGTCAGCAAGTGATAAAACATGACTATTCATTTTGTATTCGTTTTGAGGTTTCAAGGTGTTTCATGTTATGTTTTAACACTTAATGTAATAAACTGTTTTAGATTACAAACTCTTGAACATGCAAATGCAAATGGACATTTTTGTCAACCACTTGACAAAAACATGAGAAAATATGTCCAGAATGTAAATTTTCTTTTCTTTACGCAATACAAGACTGTCTATGCAACACAAATGAATGGCAAATGACAGTATGCATGGTGGCATCTATAATATGAGTTAAAAACATATATTGTTTCTACAAAGGCTTGAGTCTTAACTGGATTAGTGTCTTTATTGCTCTGTTTTGAGTCTATTTTCGGAAGTCGTGTCTCTTTATTCGCAGCTAGGCTACGGCCTGAACCTAACAGAGCCTCTATTTGAACAAACGGTCCGAAATGAAATGTGAAAGCGCGTGCTGTCGGAGACGGGAGCTTGCTTAGTCACCGCGAAAAAAAAAAAGATGACATGAATATTTACAATTCCCAGGGCGGGAGCGAGAACTTCACTGAAATAGCTCAGGTGCTAAAAGGCGGCACTTAAATACCTGACAGTATAAACAAAACAAGAACCAGCTATTGCAGCGCATTCCCTCTCACATTGTACCACAAACCGTTCCTTCTCCTGTCCCTACTGGACTCATTTTAGTCCTGGCCAAACTGTTTGGCCTTGGATGACAAGAAAAAAGACCCCAGGACTTCTATTTCCTTCGCAGCACCTAATTTCTGTTGCGCAACATAAACAGTGAGCATGGCCGCTGAAATTTAGCGCTGCCGGTTCTCGGCGAGGTTGAGCCTTAATGACTGCGGTTTTAAACACATGCCGATCAAACGCTCGTGTCTGATGATCAGATGCGTCTAATGAAGTCCTGAGAGGGAGAGAAGCAACAGCAGCGCTAAGACTGAAGAATCTGAGGGCTGTGTTTACATAAAAAACAAAAGCTCTGCTCAGAGGGGGGCCGGTGGGGAGTAGGGGGGTGGGGGGTGTTATCCCCCTATGTGCACTGAAGTATGAAGCAGATAATACAGACAGAAACCAGAACAAACATTATTATTGCTGTTATTGTTACTATTATCAGTTCATTATTCCTGCTTCTCTATAGCTCACTTTGTTAAACATCAGCATGCCCAGGCACCGCAGACGGAAATAATGTGGCACGATTACATCATGGCATGTTGGTTAGAGTGTATTGTCTCTGTTTGTTGTTTTAAGCCATAAAAAAGTCACCTGGATGACTTCACTGAGCTTATAATGCTAAATCAATAGAACACTAAGATCAGTTACATGTTAAAGATCATTTAAGCATAACCGGAGTGCAACTGGTCGGGTTTTATCAGGATTTATCACAGCACAGTATTTTCCAAAACACAATATTAGATTTAACATTAACATTATTAAAGTGAATTAACTTTGCGATAGTTTGCGATAACTGACTTTTACCACAAAAAAATGTCTTAAATACCTGAAATTTAACTGTATTTATTTAACTGTATCACACAGCATATATGCTGT
>JBBIGB010000039.1:22814451-22826186 GCA_037577075.1 Alestopetersius hilgendorfi
CTGTCGCCGTCACCCTTGGCTTGCTCATCAGAGGCATTTCATTCACACACATTCATACACACACATTTATTTCATTTGTAAAGCTGCTTTGTGACAATGACCATTGGTAAAAGCGCTATATAAACATGTGTTTTTTAATCTACTCAAATCTACTGTACAGTTTTACAGACATTAAACTGTATTTTTGCACCAACAATGTGATTGAGGGGTGGTTCAAGACAGTGCTCACTCTCTCTCTGTATAGTACATACGCATCACCCAGGAAGCCTCTGAATCACAGTTGAAAGTCACTTTTAACTGCTGTCTTGGTCAACGAAATGGTGCCAAACTTCTCGGTCAGTGGGGAACCTGCATGAGTTCCTACTTTTTAAACAGTAAAATAATTCGCATGCCTGGAAGGCGTTTTGTATTGTTTCTCTTTAGTGTGTAAAATTGCCACTATTACGAAGGCCCCCTCTGATGAAGCTGAAAGAGAATGTGTTCCTACGCACAGGCGGAGAGTTCCCTCTGGGGGAGCCGAGAATTATCTGTTAAATTGCCAATTATCGCTCCCAGAGGACGACTCTTCACCACGAAAAACTGTCAACAAGCACTCGTCTGGTCTCCGTCTCACCCTGCAGGTCAAAAGTTTGGGGACTTTAAAAAAAAAATGTTTTCATAAAAATGATAATGTTTTTCTTGCCAGTTATGCAAGGGCCGACCGTGTCAAAGCCCAAGTGGATTTATTTCATGGATATTTTTTTACAGCAGCCACAACTTCATCTTTGTCCTTTGATGGTCTAACGGTTGTGTCTTTTATAGCTTAAAATCTATTCGTTTTAATAGATAGTTTGAACGCCTTGGTTCCCCTTAGTGTTTCCTCCTTATGCGGATGATTTGCCATGAGGCATTCTGGGATGTTACTGTTGAATAGAGCACTTTTATGAGCCTCTGTTTCACATCATTAACCATTTTTATCTGAAATTGAGAAACATATTATGGTCGAATGCCTTTTCTGAAGAGGGTGGGCTCCCCTTCGAGTTCTACCTCATGCTTCTAGAGACTATCTTCTTTCTGAGTCCTGGCTCTTCTTAGTGGTTCTTCCATATTCTCTTCTTCTATTGGAGTCCTGGTTTCTCTTTGTGGTTCGAAGATCTCTGGGCATGTCTCATTCTGATTCTCAGTTCTTATTCTCAGTGGTTCATCCACATGTTCTTAGAGGGTTCTTCTATGAAAGTCCTGGTTTCTCTCTGTGGTCCTACCTCATGCTCTTTGACCATGTTTCCTCCTGAGTTCTGGTTTCTCTTAAGCGGGTTTTCCACTGACCGGTACCAGCTCAGTTTGGTTCTATTCACTTTTTTTGCTTTTCCATCACTAAAATCTGGTTCCTGGTACCCGGTAGCATTCTTGGTACCACCTTGGCCGAGGTTCCAAGCGTGATGAACCAATACTAAATAAAGACATCTGTACATACTGAAGGTTACTGATTGGTAGTCGCTATGGTTACGCCAGTGTTGTTGACTGAACATTAGCATTAGCATTAACGTTAACATTAGCTAATGTTGTTTCTTTAAGCCTTGTCTGGTGCCAATTTTCTCAGTTTTGTCGCAAACAGCCACTAAGATATCAAATCCCTTTGATTTCATCCATGCTGACGATTGTAATGATGCCGGGTTGTTTACCTCAGCTTAGAGCACTCCTCTCGGGCGGCTGCTCACAATGTTTGGTCGCTATAGCAACCAGTTGTAGTGGAAAACTGTAGGTCCGAAACCAAACTGAACAGAGGAAAACCAAACTGAACCGAACCGAGCTGGTACCAGTCAGTGGAGAACCTCCTTTAGTGGTTCTTCGTCATGCTCCTAGAGACTCTCTTCTGAGTTTTGGTTGTTCTTTGTACTTCTTCTACATACTCTTAGAGAGTTCTGTCAGAGTTCCTTTAAGTGATTTTTCCACATGATCTAAGAAAGTCCTTCCTTCTGAGCGCTCTGTGGTTCCACCTTATTCTTTTTGGCCATGTTTTCTTCTGATTCTTGGTTCCCCTTAGTACTTCTTCCACATGCTCTAAGATAGTCCTTTCTCTAAGAGAGTCCTGATTCCTCTTTGTGGTTTTACCTTATGCTCTGGGCCATGTTTCCTTCTGAGTACTGGTTCTAATTGGCAGTTCTACCACATGCTCTTCTTTGTGGTTCTTCCACACACTTTGTGGTTCTTCTTTGTGCTTCTACTTCATGATCTATGACTATGTTTCTTTCTAATTCTTGGTTTCTTGGTTCCTCCACTGGCTCTTATAGAGTCCTTCCTTCTGAGACCCGGTTTCTCTTTGTTCTGAATCACGTTGGTTCACATCACTGGGTTTTTCCTATTGAAAACTGAACGATCAGGTCAGAGAAAGATGCTGCTATTGTAGGAAAGCGGCTCTGAGGAAGAAAAGTTTGAAGGCTGTAAACGAGTAAACAGTTTTTGACCTCAAAAAAAATCACCTCCCTTCACTATTTCCACCAGCTGATTCCCGAGCTGTCGCTCTGCCCCTCTGTGTCCTGCCGCCTGTGTCTGACATTAATGAGGACATTTGTTCTCAAAGAGGGTTAATGACACACTGACAGGGCGCCTGTCGTTCGGAGGAGAAATGAAGCGTTCATCATATCTGCCTGGAGAAGAACGGGTTCTCTTTCTGACTTCATATACACTATAAACCAGAACAGTTTTACTGTAGGCTACAGTTTACTGTAAACCTAAATAGAGAAGGCTACTTCATTTAGGACAAGCAGTTTCAGCTGAAGTAAAATAAATTTGATAATCGTGTTTTGATACCTTTCAGAAACAGTGTTGGGCAAGTTACTCTAAAAATGTAATTAAACTTCTGATTACTACCCTTTAAAATTAATCAATTAATGTGATTACTTTATTTCAAAAGTAGTTAGTTACATTGCTAGTTAAATTACTAGTTACTTCCCCACCCTCTAAGAAACTCTTAAGTCAGCTCAAACACACTCTTAAGTCAGCTCAAACGCACTCTTAAGTCAGCTCAAACACATTCTTAAGACAGCTCAAACGCACTCTTAAGTCAGCTCAAACACTCTTAAGTCAGCTCAAACGCACTCTTAAGTTAGCTCAAACGCACTCTTAAGTCAGCTCAAACACATTCTTAAGTCAGCTTAAACACTCTCCTAAGTCAGCTCAAATGCACTCCTAAGTTAGCTCAAACGCATTCTTAAGACAGCTCAAACGCACTCTTAAGTCAGCTCAAACGCATTCTTAAGACAGCTCAAACACACTCTTAAGTCAGCTCAAACACACTCTTAAGTTAGCTCAAACACATTCTTAAGTCAGCTCAAACACACTCTTAAGTCAGCTCAAACGCACTCTTAAATTAGCTCAAACACATTCTTAAGACAGCTCAAACGCACTCTTAAATCAGCTCAAACACATTCTTAAGTCAGCTCAAACACTCTCCTAAGTCAGCTCAAATGCACTTTTCAGTATTACCAGCTACTGAACTACTGTCTTCTTTGTGGTTGTTTCTGTGTATACCAGCCTCCTTAACAGCCGTTTCTATGGCCACTAGCCTCCTTCACAACCGTTTCAAGGGACCGCAGCCACATTTACATCTATTTCAATGGACACCAGCCTCCTTTACAACCGTTTGTATGGACACCAGCCTCCTTTACAACCGTTTCTATGGCCTCCTTCATCATTTCACTTTCTGTAAACACCATTGTTGTAAAGGTTAAGGTATTAATTTATAGTTGGTAAGAAATAAGTTTTGTTCTTAGGTCCTCCATTTTGGATCTTCAGGGCTGCTTTAGGAAGAAGTCAACACAGTCAGCACAGCCACAGCTGAATTCCTGCAATTGTTTCGAGAAGTGATCAATAATAAGTATACGATTACGACATGCTTCTGTTTGTTATCGCCGCCGCTAACTGTGACTTCTACGGTTTAATAAGGACGTTAATTCTGACAGAGGTTTTAATGACAGGCCGGCAGGGCTGCTGCCGCTCTGAGCCGAGGTAATTTCACACTGAATTCCTCCTCTTTCTGGACCTGGGAGGCGAGTCCATTCACCGTCTGAATGAGTCAGGTAAATCCAATTCCAAAAGGCAATGGAATCCAAGATGGGGAGCAAATTACGGCCGCAGGAGGCGGTAGAGGAATGGTCCGGGACCCTATTCTTCACCTCTCTTTAAGAAAAGCTCCTCGGCCCAACACAATGGAGGACGCTGTCCTTATCTCCTCTGTTAAGCGTGTTTTTATAATTGATTCCCTCATCGGCACAATGGAGCAGCTATGAAAAGCCTGTCGGTGCCGGCCCTTTCTGTCACACGCTGATGAGGTCATTCCCTCAAGGAGACCAGTGTTGACCTCCGTGACCTCGAACAAAGTCCGCCAATACAATGTACCAAGACCACACACACACAAACACACACACACTTCTCGCAGAAAAGGAGTTTAATTCTTGGCTAACAATAAAAGTTCTTGATAAAAATGCTTTGTTGAGAATGAAGAGTTTTGCAGAGTTTAACTTTTTATTGCACGTTTATTGCCAATTATAAGTACTTTTTGCACCGTGTCGTAACTCCGGACGCACAGTGTGTGTTAGTCGCCCTCTAGTTCTTCATTAATTATCAGTCTAGTCTAGTTTTTGAGTGGATTCAGCCAAGCAGTGACTAAAAAAACACTACCTAAAATAAAAACCAGGCCACACACACTACCATGCCACTACCATGCTACCATGCCATGTCAACAAAGTGGGCAGTGAGTGGAGGTACAAGGTTGGTGTTCTAATAAAGTGTCCGGTGAGTGGAAACACGAGGTTGGTGTTTCCAATAAAGTGTCCAGTGAGTGGAAACACAAGGTAGGTGTTTCTAATAAAGTGTCCAGTGAATGAAAGCACAAGGCTTGTGTTTCTAATAAAGTGTCCGGTGAGCGGAAACACAAGGTTGGTGTTTCTAATAAAGTGGCCAGTGAGTAGAAACACAAGGTAGGTGTTTCTAATAAAGTGGCCGGTGAGTGGAAACACAAGGTTGGTGTTTCTAATAAATTGTCCGGTGAGTGGAAACACACGGTTGGTGTTTCTAATAAAGTGTCCGTTGAGTGGAAACACAAGGTTGGTGTTTCCAATAAAGTGTCCAGTGAGTGGAAACACAAGGTTGGTGTTTCTAATAAAGTGGCCAGTGAATGAAAGCACAAGGCTTGTGTTTCTAATAAAGTGTCCGGTGAGAGGAAACACATGGTTGGTGTTTCTAATAAAGTGGCCAGTGAGTAGAAACACAAGGTAAGTGTTTCTAATAAAGTGGCCGGTGAGTGGAAACACAAGGTTGGTGTTTCTAATAAAGTGGCCAGTGAGTGGAAATACAAGGTTGGTGTTTCTAATAAAGTGTCCGGTGAGTGGAAACACATGGTTGGTGTTTCTAATAAAGTGTCCGGTGAGTGGAAACACAAGGTTGTTGTTTCTAATAAACTGTCCGGTGAGTGGAAACACAAGGTTGGTGTTTCTAATAAAGTAAGTGGAAACACAAGGTTGGTGTTTCTAATAAAGTGAGTGGAAACACAAGGTTGTTGTGGAAGTATGAGGTAGGTGTTTCCAATAAAGTGGCCAGTGAGTGTAAACTTAGAAACAGATTAATTCTGTTCCAGGTTATGATGCAGCAAAAATGCTGAACCTTTACCCTCTTCCTTCCATCTCCATTCAGCTGAGGTGTCTGCTGAGTTTTTGATTCAGTGCAGTTCCTCTGCTTCGCTGAAAATCTGAGTGAAGTTTCTCATTATCTGGCTCAGGGTTAGAAAAGCAAAGGTAACCCAGTCTTGCTTCCGACATGGATTCAGACACACCTGACCCTCCGCCCTCGCTTCTATAGTGAGTCACAGGGCAGAAGGAAACTCTACAAAAGTGAGCTTCACAAACCCTTGTGGGATAAAACCTAAGGTCTTACTGCGGGTATTTCAGCGGAGGTGAATAAACACGGTCTGTTTTCTGCAGCGCTGCCCTTTCTGTTTTGCTTGCCAGCGCGGTTCAACTCAGGTCCCTTCAATTTTCAGTTTTCGCAGTGTATAATGAGATGATACAGCAAGGGGTGAATAGGAATCAGCTCCATTTACTCAGTTCCGTGTACTTTTAGATGTAAAACGTCTTCAGTCCCCAGCCAGTATAGAGAAGGTAATCTGTAAAAACAGCTTTAAATCCCCCATGGCTGAGATTTATTTCTTGTTTCTATATAACCTACAGCCTACAGCAGCCTAGTCCTGCAAATTCAGGCCCACCCAGTCAGTCCTGCTCATTAAGCCCCACCCATTCAGTCCTGCTGATTCAACCCAGCGCATTCAGCCCTACCCATTCAGTCCTGCCTATTCAGCCCCGCCCAATCAGCCCCACCCATTCAGTCCTGCCCATTCAGCCCTGCCCATTCAGACCCACCCATTCAGCCCTGCCCATTCAACCCAGCTCATTCAGCCCCACCCATTCAGTCCTGCTCATTCAGCCCCGCCCATTCAGCCCCACCCATTCAGTCCTGCCTATTCAGCCCCGCCCATTCAGCCCCACCCATTCAGTCCTGCCTATTCAGCACTGCCTAATTAACTGTGCCCATTCAGCCGCTGATTCAACCCAGCTCATTCAGCCCCACCCATTCAGTCCTGCTCATTCAACCCAGCTCATTCAGCCCCACCCATTCAGTCCTGCCCATTCAGCCCTGCCCATTCAGCCCTGCCCATTCAGCCCTGCCCATTCAACCCTGCCTATTCAGCCCTGCCCATTCAGCCCTGCCCATTCAACCCTGCCTATTCAGCCCCACCCATTCAGTTCTGCCCAATTAGCCCAGCTTATTCATCTCCACCCATTCATCCCCGCCCATTTAGCCTGCCCATTCCAATTCAAATGATATGGGGTAAGATGGCCCTGAAAAGCGAATGTATAAATTAATAAATTCATAAATACTGATGTGGACCACACTGCTCCATGCCAGAATCATGGTTGGCTACATGAGCAATCTGTTCTGTTTTTCTTTTTCTTTTTTTTATAGCCAAAAGAACTCGTGTGGAATTTTGGAATTGTCACGCCGTTAATATCCAGTGTTTTTGTGTGTGTGTGTGTGTGTGTGTGTGTGTGTGTGTGTGTGTCCAGATTTTGGATCCTTTGGATCAATCAGCAATCAGCAGTTTGGTAAGAGCCAGCATGTTAATGCCTCCTTGGTGGTATAGTGCTGAAGCCCCGGCCTCTGAATCAGAAGACTGTGGATCAAGTCCATTTTTCCCCACAAAGTCAATGTTTGTGTGTCTCTTAATGCTGGTTTTATAGCAATCACACGTCACATTTTCTCCCACAAATAAAAAATATTGTTATATTGTATAGTTTTTATTTGTATAGGTTATGCTGCTTCTACTTTCTTCTCTTGTTCTGTCCATTTAAATGCTTATCTTATCTTATCTTATATTATCAGATCAAATAAGATAAGATAAGATAAGATAAGATAAGGTCACTGAGGACAGTCTGAAGAAACTAGAGAGGAAACCCATCCAAAAGAAAAGCTGGAACAGGGTGGGAGGACAAAAAAGAGTCTCTAAAGGGAAATGATTCTGGGAATTATACAGCGAATCATTCCATATTTCCAGGCCACATTCATTCAGCTTTCCCCTCACTGTGTTGGCTGGACTGAATGGTTCTGAGCGGTGTAGCGTGAGCACAAATGGCCCATATCCTTTTCCCCTTACATCCACATTTGTGTGTTTATATGCAATATATCAGTCATGATTTTTAATGTAATGTAAATATTTTTCTCTTCTTTCTCCTTGAGAAATATCCAGACTTTTTTGACGCATTTAAGCCTGATACACTTCATGGCCAAAAGTATTTGGACACCTTCCCATTTCAGTAATCCCATTGTGGGGATTACATTCCACGAGCACCTGCATATAGTGAAAAACCGTGTTGTTGTGTTTTGAAAGCCTACAAATGCTTATTTTTAAAGTGTAAATCCTAAATATGCTCTCAAATATGCTCACACTTTAATTTAATTTTGATGCATTGCCCTTAAAGAAAATGTAAAGGTAAATAAATAATCAGAATCAGAAAACTGTTGCTTAAAAAACCATTAGCATTAGCATTAGCATTGTGCGACGAGTGAAATCAAACACTTGTACACAAAAGAAACGTTGAAATAATTCTCTCTACCCACATGTATATACAGGCACAGCTTACTAATACTAAATAAACTGAGATAACAGTTGACAATTTGGGGGTTAAAGTTTAAAACACTAAAATATGAGGAAAAGACATAGAGCAGTCATGCTACATGCTGCAGCAGCTTCTTCTTCTTCTTTTTATGGCAGTTTTTGACAACTTTTGACAACTTTTCAGTGTATTACTGCCACCGCTGGACTGGTGTTGGTACTACAGTTCGGTTCTCATTAAAAATCTGCGTTAGACTAAATCCATGAATGCTGATCCGTGTGGAACTGAGAGGTTACTGCACTTCTATATAAGCTTGTTAGGCATCCCATTCCAAAGACATGGCCTTTGATGTAGAGTTGCCTCCTCTTTGTGACTGTAACAGCCTCCACTCTTCTGGGAAGGCATTCCACAAGATTTTGGAGTGTGTCTGAGGGAATTTGTGCCAATTCAGTCAAAAGGGCGATTGGGAGTTCATGCACTGACATGGGGCGACAAGGCCTGGCTCCCAATCGACATTCCAGTTCATCCCAAAGGTATTTAATTAGGCTGAGGTCAGAGCTCTGGGCAGGCCAGTAGAGTTCCTCCACACCAAACTCATCAAAGCGTGACTATGGAACTCACTTTGTGCACCACAGTCATGCTGGAATAGTAAAAGGCCTTCCTCGAACTGCTGCCACAACACTAAAAGCATATAATTGTCCAAAATGTCTTTGCATGCTGCAGCATTAATATTATCCTTCACTGGAATATCTTGAAAAGCAGCCCTGGATCATTAAACTTCCACCACCAAACATTACTGCTGCCACTATGCATTCTGGAAGGTGGGGGTATGGCCAGGAGAGGCAGTGGGGTCCCGTTAATTGGGCATTATACATGCACATATTAACCCTTAGAACTCGAGTGTTAGTAAATCAGTTTAAAACCGGCATTTGATCTGCTACACGCTCGCTGTTTTCAGCACTTTGCAAGATCTTCTGTTTTTCCATTTGTTACTAAGAACAAAAATAAAAGAAGCGCAACAAATATAAACAGATGTGTTAAAACAACTCCTTATATGGAAGTTCCTTCGATTTGTGTTGGTGCTCGAGGTGCCAGACGTCATACTGAGTTTTGTTTGATGTTCCTGTGTCACGTAGAACCAAAGTTATTATAATTTTAAAACATGTAATAATAATAAAAAACACTGCTTAAAATCGGATCAAAAATAAGCAAAAAAGTTTAAGACCTTAAAATAAATGTTTTAGCTTCATCCTCAACTGTTTGTCATAAGGGAGGAAAGTAGGTGCACCTTTAGTATCTGATCAGTTCTCAAATTTCTTTTTGAAATTGATGGAGAAGGTGAACTGGTGTAAGTTGGGACACTTGTAAGTCGAGGTACCGCTGTACTAACACTGGTTTACTTTACCAGTGTTACCTCGACTTACAAGTGTCCCAACTTACCAGTTTTCCCGTTTTTTTGTTTTGAGTTGAGAGCTAGAATTCGGTTTATGAGCTTTTATGCTTGCAGTTATTTTGCAGAAGTTTGTTTATCCATGTGTCCAGAGAGAGAGAGTGTAAAGGACAGTGCTGAGAAGAAGCAGATGTGCACTAAATTAAAGAAATAAACTAGAAAATCAGGACCAAGGTGTGCATTGAGTTGACTTGTAGTCGAATCGGAATTATTTCTGAACAGTGAACATCTATCCATGAGAACATGGAGGAGCTGCTGACGGTGTGGTTGAGGAGAAGCAGCTCACAGGAGATCCGTAACGGATGTGATCATCTGGAGAAGACTGGAGTTGTTAGGCTGATTTGCTGAGGTAGACCCAGGCGCTTCAGGTGAACAAGGCATCGGGCCGCAGGTTAAAGCCAGTCGGGGTTCGAGAATTTTAAAAAGAGGACCAGCAAATGCTGCACATTATACTTAATAAAACCAGTTTATTGCAGCACATTCTATTGTATTGTTTTTATACAATATTGGTTATTTATAAGCACATTTTTCTTAAAGGTCCGGAACGGATTAATGGCATTTCAGTTCATTTCAATAGGGAAAACTGATCTGACATATAAGTAATGAGTTACAGGCTCCGTCACGGAACTAATTAAACTCGTAAGTCAAGGTACCACCGAATGACTGTGGGGCTCAAATCTCGTCTGAAAATAAATCGGACTTCTACATTTTGCTCGCGTCCGGTTATTGGTGGGAGGAGTGTGAACAGTTGTATCTACTCATTTTCCATTTCCTCAGCCCTACTGACCATATAGATGTAGTTTATGGTTTACAGTTACAGACTGTAGTCCATCTGTTTTTCTGCAGTTCTGTCAGCCCCCTTTAGCTCTTTCATCAGTAGTCGGGACCCCCACAGGCCCACCACTGAGCAGCTATTATTTGTGTTGTGGATCATTCTCAGCACAGCAGTGACACTCACCTGGTAGGGGAATGTGTCTATTGGTGTGTGTGTGTGTGTGTGTGTGTGTGTGTGTGTGTGTGTGTGTGTGTGTGTGTGTGTGTGTAAGTAGATCACACAGCAGTGCTGCTTGAGTTTTAAACACCTCCGTGTCTCTGCTGGACTCAAAATAATCCATCAGCTAAAAATATCCAGCCAACAGTGTCCTGTGGCAAGAAACTGACCACAGATGACTGATGACCAGCACAAACTGTGCAGCATCAGATGAACCATCTTCAATAACTTTACATCTGCAGGGTGAACCAGCGGGTAGAGTGGACAGTAAAGGGACACAGTGTTTAACCCTTAGAACGCAAGCATCATGAATCCATCCTGGCAGCATAACAAATAGTAAACTGTCGTTATCCAGTCAAACAGCTCCTCATATGGAAGTTCCCCCAGTTTGTGTTGGTGCTCCAGGTATCAGATGTCACACTCAAAGAAATAATTTTTACTTAAAAAAATTTTAGCAACAATTTGCACTCAATTTTTTGGAGTAAATTTTAATGCTGTAATCGAGTGCAACTTACTTATGAGAATCAAGTAAAATGTACAAAATGAACAGTCACATGTACTCAGAAATACTGAGTAAATGTTAACGAATTATTTTCATGTTGGAATAACACTAATTTAATATTAATTGACTCCTATGTGTCTGCAATGCTTAATATTGTAACTATCAAGCAACATTTATTTCCTTTTTTTAAACACTGAGGCGAGCATGAGAATGAGAAAGTAAAGACAACCTAGGTCTTCACAAGCTTTCCTGTATCTTGACAGGTTCACAGCTTTCAAGACTACAACACAGCATGAACTGCTCCTCCAACTGGCAAAAGTCAGTACCACACCGATTTTACCGACGTCAAGTCTGTGTTTCGCCTGCACCCCACCCGCACCACTAGCACTCCAGGAGAGGGTGACTGTCGAAACACGGCTCCAGCATACAGAATGACACAATTTACACACAAACACATTAAACGTTGCACACATCTACTTCCCTCCCTTAATTGATCCCAAAACGCAATTTAACGACCAAAAGGCCACTCACTCCGCCCGCAAAGGCTCATGGGAGCCAGTTCTACCTGCCAGCTCGTCACAATATTTTAAGGGCTGCTTTGTTGTTTGAGACTTGGTTTACTACATTTAGCACGCAAGCCTCCATTAC
>JBBIGB010000039.1:23021189-23040021 GCA_037577075.1 Alestopetersius hilgendorfi
AGTCCTTCAGGAAGCCTGGAGAACTGTTCCTCAAGACCACATTAATATACAAGAAAGTCTGGATCTTTGAAAGCAAAATATGAAGAAATGAGGGGGGCTTAATACTTTTGCACAGTACTGTATGTGGATCAGAATACTTTTAACAACATTTATTACATTACAACTCAGTAAAACATGCAGTTACGAGTGACAAATTCTGAAGTAAAGTCTCCAACTACTGAGCTGCCCAATTCCAATAAACTCAAAACAGTGTGTGTGTGTGCCTGTGTGTCTGTGTGTGTGTGTGTGTGTGTGTGTGTGTGTACTCATTTTACAGTTTCATGGCATTTACAGATTTATTTCTAATACTTACTGAATAAAAAAAGCTTCAAATTTCAGGCTTGACTAAAAGGCAGGGCTATCTCTATTAATTACAGCAGTAACTGAGTGACTCAGTGCTGAAGCCTCACCTCTTTCTCCAGCGCGGTGCCCTTAGCAGCTCTGTCCAGGAGCTGGTTGTGAAGCTGTTGGTAGTGAGAGGCTCTCTGGGTGATGGAGTTCTGCAGGGAGGAGATCTCCTCCTGAGCTTTGGTCAGTCTGTCCTGCAGGTTCTGAGCAGCGCTGGCCTGCCTGATCTTCTCCTTCTCCACAGTCTGCAGCACCGCCAGCAACTTCTGATAACGCTCACCTAGCAGGGTTAGGTGTAAAGTGACCATACGTGAACGCAAACACACCACAGCACAGAGTGAACAGCACAAAATTCTTTCTTCGCATTAAACTCATTTAACAGATTTAACACAATTAACTACTTCAACCCATTTAACACATTCACCAAGTGAAGCAGCGGGCAGCCGGGAGCACTGTTTGGGGACGGTACCTTACTCAAGGATGCCTCAGTGGTGCCACTAGCAGTCCTGGGATTCAAACTCACAACCTTCTGATCGCAGGGTCAACTCCCTAACCACTAGGTCACTGGCACCCTTAACAACAGTAACTCAGACTGTAACAATACAGTCAATTTTTGTTTTTTGTGCACTTTTCAATGCAAAAGAAAAACATTCTAAAGACAAAAAGATGACCATAATGTCACTGACCTTAATGTTGTTTCCTAAGAAATAAAGTACTGTGCAAAAGTATGGAGACGCCCATTTCTTCACATTTGGCTTCATATTCCGTACTGTATGTTTCTATGAAAACTCTTAACTTGGAGGAAATCATTTTTGCATATTGTTTTAATTGCCTCTAACTAGCTTCCACTTTTTGGGTAAATAACTTCCAATAATAAAATGATTTGACATTTAAGATCCGTGTCCTGTTTTTTGCTGTCAGTGCTGAAAGCTGCCTGAGTCAAGTTATTATTAACAGACTTGGCACCCTTTGACAAATGATGTTATGTTTTGTTGATGAAGTGTAAATAAGTGTACATCCTCTGCAGAGAAAATATGTTTGCACATTTGCTATATTTGACATTTAAGGAACTGTTTTTTATTCGTTCCACTCGGCTAAACACAGCAAATTAACAGAACTGTGAAACTAAAATGTGCACACAAATATCAAATTCAAGTTTGTTCTCATGAAATGCTCACCTGGCTTGTGTGTGAGATTCTCTGTGGCTGCAGTGTAAGTCAGTGAGGGCAAGAGACAGGGATTCGTACACAACACTCCCTCTCGATTCTGGAAGAAAAAAAAAACACACTCAGGATTAATGTCTTTTTAAAACACATGCACTGGATAACAAGACAGTGTTTAAATGATTTAGCAAATAAAGTAGTAAAGTCGACCCCTGAAATTCACGTGGGTTAAGCTCCAAGAGCACCCACGAATTGTGAAAAACCTCAAATTTGTGATATGATCCTTTTTTTAAATTAAAAGTATAATTATAATAATAAAAAAGTGTAAAATAATAGTGTAAACCCTGAATATGCCCACAAAACACTATCATTTCATTTTAAACTCATTAGCCTTAAAGAAAAACCTGTATCTGTACTGTACAGTTTACACTGAACTCCTGCAGTGCTAGAATGTGAACCGCGATGTTACCCCTGTATAGACTGGACTGGAATTCATGCAGTGCATTTTCTTTGGTATAAGCAGGTAAAAACAGTAATAAATTCATTTAATTTACAGTAATAAACATACAGGCTTTAACAAGAACAAAACAAAAACATGAGAAACACTCGAGATGCTCCACTGGGGACATTCTGAACTGCAGCTGTGTCAAAGAGCAGCAGCCAATCAGCAGCAAGGAGAAATAAATAACACTCTCAGATTGGCTACTTTCAAACCTCCCGTCTCTAAATACAGCAGTATTTCACCGTCCCAAGATGCCTTTCTTTGAGTTTCTCTCCGCAGTAACAAAACATTTATACGGCTATCTTTTATAAGAAAATGTAGCTGAATTCATGTTAATATTTATGTTACAAAATTAGTAAATTACATTTTTCTTAATAATGTATCACTAAAATGCATGAAATCACATATTGCCACAAAACAGCAATAAAAAAATACGAAGGATATCTGTGGTTTCCATGAATTTGCGGGGGTTTCTACTAACAAATATTAATTCAGTTCTAAGAGAAAACCTCTGAACCGTGACTTCATGGGGTTCGACTGGATGTGATGTAAATAAATGTGAACACAGTATTTTAGAGCGGACACCTGGAACGCTAAATGAACGCACCTCTCTGAGATGTAACAGATCCAGAATGCTCTCCAGACTGCTCAGCTCCAGCCTGCCCAGCTCCATCTCCCTCTGAGCCTGGGTGAGTCTCTGCTCCTGACAGGCCGAGAGTAGGCGAAGGTCCTCCCGCTCCCTCCTCAGACCTGAAACCTCTTCCAGCGTTGCCTCCTTCAGCGCCAGCTCCCTCTGCAGACGCTCCAGCTGTTCTGAGGCCTGCTGTAAGCGGCCCTGAAGCTCCAGCCGCTCCGCTGCAGCAGACTCAGCCCGGTCACGACCCTCCTTCAGGTCTCTACAGGGTGAAAAGGAAAAATAAGTCCAAACAGATTGTGTGTCTGTGAGATGCAAAGTGTGATTGTGTGGGTGCTATGAAAGCAGTGTGGAGACACAGAAACTGTGGTTTTATGACTACTGACTCTTCGATCAGCACCGGATTTACCGCTGAACCACAGAGGGGGTGTTTATTTCCTCAATAGTATCAAACCTTACAGCTGAAAACGGGTGGAGCTATTCCTCCGGGTTTTAAGCCACGAGTCTGTTCCTCCGGGTTTTAAGCCATGAGTCTGTTCCTCCGGGTTTTAAGCCACGAGTTTGTCTCTACGGGTTTAAGCTAGTGGACTGGTATCAGTCCATGAATCATTTGGTACTGGGCTGCACAGAAAGACAAAATAAAAATATTTTATTGATTATCAGAGTCTGAAAGAAACGTGTCTCGGTCAGATGATACTGTATATCAAAAATTTTGCCCACAAGCTCCCAACAATGAGTACAAATTTAACGTCTTTATTGTATCTGTACCGGTCCGTGACAATTAAACTGGTCCATGGCGCAAAACTTGTGTGGACACACACACACACACACACACACACACAACACCAGACATTAATGGACGCTTTGAACATAAAAAAGGAAACTAATGATAAAAATAAAAGTTAATAAGTCTACTAATTAACAAGACAAGCAAAAGGTGGATGTTCAAACGCCAAAAAGTTTGGGACCCGGTTTATTACCTGAGGTTCTGACTCATCCTCTCCTTTTCTCGTTCCAGCTCTTTGCACCTGTCCTCCAGCTCCTCTCTCTCTCGGTCGCACTCCAGCAGGCTCGCTTTTAACTTGCCTTCATTTTCCACCACCTGCGTCCAGACAACCAAACAGCATCAGAAAACAGGAACTATTTCAGCTTCATTCATCCATTTATTTATTCATCAAATTACCTTCTTCAGTTTTTCAGACACTTCTACTTTGTAGTCTTTGAAGGCCACGGTGAGTTTCTCCGCATTTCGAAGGGCTTGGTTTCTCTGCTGCTCCATACTTGTGAAGAAACAATTCTTATGATTAAAATAATGTATATATACAGTAATCCCTCAGTTTTACACGGATCAGGAGTCGCGGATTAAGTCTCACATAGATTTTTTTGGAGAACCGAACTCATAGTTTTACCAGTAAATCCACACAATAACACGGAAACTGCAAATATCTTCCACCTTTTTGCTTTTCAGTGGCAATAAATATATTTTTTCTGGATGTTTACACACAAGGATACCCATTCACCTGGCCGTGGTGTCCCAGTACTTTTGTACCGCAACCTTACGAGTAGGAATTTAAATTAAAGAATGTGAAATGAGATTAAACTGTTCTGGGTGCATATGAACTCTTGATGAAGAACTCCTGTGAATTAAACACCATTCCAGGTCGATTCCTCATGAATCTGAGTGAAAAAAATGCCAAGATTGTGCAAAGCTGCATCAGAGCAACAGGTGATGTTTTCAGTATTAATCTACAATGTAGCCGATAATAAACACAAAGGAAATCGTTGAATGAGAAGGTGCATCCAAACTTTTGACTGGTACTGACACACACACACTCCCCTATTCCTATTGTACATTTTATACTGTCCTGTTGGTTTATTATTTTATTCTACTTTATTCTATTCCACAGTTTTTCATTTTTGCTGCTCTTTGTTCTATCTCAAAAATGGAAGGATGTATTTTACCGCTTCCACTGATGAGTTTTATCAGATAGTTCCAATTTGATGGCTTTAAGCTCCTCTTTAAGTTTCTCCACCATCCTGTCACTCTGGAACGCGGTCTGGTCGCGCACAGCAAGCTTCTGCTCCGCCTCCCTGTATGTAGATCAATAAATGATTTTTATTATGATTACAAAATTTCAATCACAGCGCTTATATAGATTGTAATCATTTTCAGCAAAGCAGGTATTCATATTAGGCCAAAATAACACACTCAGGCATTATTTAAATGGAAAAAATTTAATACAAATTAAACAACCAAAAATGCCTAATAAAAATGTGTAATTTACTCAGCATGTTAATATAGGAGAGCAATTAAATTAAAATCACATTGAATAACTTCTCCTTTATAATCCACTGGTGACATTTTCAGGGAAATATTCACTATAAACGAAAAAAAGGGGAATTACAGTAGAGCTCTGGCCTGAGTCTCCAGCTGGGACTCCAAATCCTGTATGTGGTCCTTCATCACAGACACACTGGAGCTCTTCGCCCCGATGGAGGAACCCAACAAACGAATCTGCACAGCAAAACAGCACAAAAAAACAGCAGTGTTTAACACCACACACAAAAATGACTCGGTACAACACATCAAAAGGAACTAACTATGGTCAGATCTGACTTCAAATCTATAAAAGTACTGAAAATCTGCTGGTCAATTACTTTTTTACAAGATAATTAGTATCTGTGATCTTCTACAGCTCTCAATACTGAACCGTTCTCTTAAATCAGAGGTATGGATACGTGCGTCATTTGGCCGCAGAGAAAGACAGAATAAAAAATATTTTACTGATTATCCAAGTCTGAAAATGCTCGTCTCGGTCATGTGACCCGAAACATCAAAAATTGAACCCACAAACTAGCAAAAATAAGGAAAAAACAAATCTTTAGGGAGCTTCTTTGAAAAAGGGAAAAGGCCCGAGGAGGAGATAGAAGAAGAGCCTTTGAAAAAGAAATCTTCATTTAATAAACAATATCAGGATTCCTACTCAAAACATGCGCAGGGCCCCCACTAGTTCAGCAGAATGGGGAGTTGTCTTTTAACACATTTTGCTTTTAGTTGTATCTGTACTAGGGAATTAATGACTTCAGATGTTTTCAGACCAACTTATCCATCAAATTTAGCTAGCCATTTCAGATGCAGAGCGCCGGTACTGTTACTGTACTTTAACACCGACGTGCAGGTTCTGCAGGTCTCTGTGCTGTTTGTGTGTCTAGAGTGAAGTATCTTCACACATGTGATGTGTGTCTGTCTTCTCTGCTGCCGTGTCTCTCGTCTTGTGGTCTCGTGTTTAGATTCCCCTCGCGCCAATGGTACCGCCCCTTTTATGAAGGGACTATAATAATTGGTTAAACCAAGGAACACGTGTCAGCGTAAGCCAATCAGAGGCAGAGATTGCACTGTGTACACAAGTGCACACTGAGAGAGGCTCTAACTTGTGGCTCTGACATTGGCTTTTCTGTTAAAGCCCTAATCTGTACCAGTCCATGAAAATATTGCTGTACATGATACTAGTCCATGGCGCAAAAAAGGTTGGGGACCACTGTCTTAGATCATCTGTCAGTTTGAGTTTCTGTAAACCTTCCGCCCACTTGACTACTATGAGGTTTAGAGCCTCCAGCCGTGTTGCTCCTCGCCTGCAGATCCCTCTTCTTCATGATATCCACAACACGGTTCAAATACTACCTTTAGATCAAGTCTTAAAACACACCGTTTAAACTCGCATGCTCTGTTTAAACCCAGTTTTAATGAATGTACCCTATTAAGTAATTGTTATATTTTATTGTCTTAAACAATTTCCATATCATTAATGCATTTGTTTATTGTTTTACTGTTTAAGGAACCCTTATTTAACATTATTCTTTTTTCATTTTAGATGGATTAAATATTTGTCATATTAAAAGGATATAATGCAACACACTGTTAGACACTGGGGTCCCGAAAAGCTGTTCTAAAACAATGAATCATTATTATACATTAAAAACCATTATAAATCAAAGCACCTCCACACATCCTGCAACTGGTTTATCTAGCTTTATCTGAAACTGTTGTCTTTTTATTTCCTCGTTTTATTTTATTTTTCTCTCTAATTATCTGGTTTTTGAGAGCTTGGTTTGTGTTATTTAACTCATACACATTAATCTTACACTGTAATTTGTTCATATTTCACTTTATATATGAATTTATTTGTATTTGACCATAACTGTTTCCTTTTCTATCCTTTTTACCCCTTCCATTTTTTCTCTTTTTCACATAATTGTAGGTACACTGTAAATGAGGGTCACCCTCAGTGTCTGAGTGAAAATAAAGGTCGATTAATTGATAAATGAGATTTTATTCCAGCTTTATCATCAGGTGAGTGGCGGTAAGAACTTATACAATGCTAAAGTATACAGATGATCAATCCAGGACTTTGATGATGTTACACCAAACCCTCAAACTGCAGCAAGTCTGCCAGTGTTTGCTTGTCTTTAATAAAGAATGAGCGAAGCAGCAGTTGTTGAGCCATCCAGAAGATACACGTTCATATTCTGTATTTGTGGTGTGGTACCTTAGACCTGGAGCTGGCCAGCTCCAGCTGTGTGGCCTCCAGATCACTGATGAGCTGCCGGTTCTCTAACACCAGGGAGGAGTTCTCCTGCCGAACGGTGTTGAGCTTTCTTCTGAGCTGAGTCGACTCGTTCGCCATGCCTCTCACTGAGCGGGGCTGCAGGGGTGCAGTGTGTGTGTGGGGCGGGGGCATAAATCGGTCAATACTGAGTAAAAATGTTCAAATGAAGGAAAATAACAACACACTTTTTTTTTTTATGATTTTACAGTGTTTGGATCGGTAAGTGACTCATGAACTCATGAAATATCACCAGTTCAAAGAGACACACCTTAAATGTTAAACCTGGCAAACAGAAAACTGCCTTATGTTAGTGCTTTCCCTCTAGAGGACATGTTCACTTAGTCTTACTTCTTACTTTAAGCTCACTGACCTGTGAGCTTAACATTTTTCCATGGGTTATTTTTTTGCCCACTAAAATTTAGTAAACAGTAAAATTTAAAAAAACGTTTAAGGAGTTTGGTATACAGTAACCCCTCGGTTTTATGCGGATCAGCACTCACAAATTCAGTCTAACACGGATTTTGTCTGAGAACCAAAGTTTATTACTGCCACCAGTCCAGTGGGGGCAGTAATACACTAAAAAAAAAAGTAGTCAACTGCCATAAAAAGGAGGAGAAGCTGCTGCAGCATGTAGCATGACTGCTCCATGACTTGTCCTTGTATTTTAGTGTTTTCTGATTATTTATTTACAATTACATTTTCTTTAAGGGTAATGCATTAAACTTAGTTTAAAATGAAATTAAAGTGTTCTGGGAGCACACAACATTGCAGTTTTTCACTATACGCCGTGCTCTTGGAACGTAACCCCTGCGAAAAGCGGGGGATTACTGTATTGTTTTTATTCTCCATTGGCCATTAGTGTGTGGGTAGTGGTTGTAACTGTGTTAGTATTGACAACATTATTTCCTGTTTGCTTTATTGTTTTCAGTGTATAATTTGTATTTTGTGCATAATTTCAAATTGTATGCCGCACTGAATGGATCGTGGTCATATCAAATCATCATGAGGTCAAATATTTACGAAAGCCTCACTCACTCTGCAGTCACAGCTGTGTGCTCTGGGACATGCTCTCCACTCTGAATTCTTCGGAGACTTCTCTCTCTCCACACTGCTCTGAGAGCACTGAGACACTCCAGCGTCGGGATCCTGGAGATCCTCTAAGGTGAGGTGGTCTGGAAAATCATCTGATTCGCTCTCCACTCTGTGCTCAGTAATGCTGTCATGTTCCGACTGGCTGCAAAAAGAGGAGCCAAAGGAAAAAAAATCAACGTGTTGTTTGAATAAATGAGCACATGCCAGAGTCAGCTCAGCTATATGGGCCTTTTTTCTACATTTTTGCCTGTATTCTATTTCCTCCCCCGATGTCCACTAATGACATTTGTATGGGTTTATGCATGAAGTTAACCTTTAAAAGGCCGGCAGAAACAGGCTCTGTTTTTGTAAAAGCATGTGACTGAAGTGGAACGTCGATGTAAACGTTTTGGTTTTTGTGACACCACAAAAACTAATTTGTTCAAATGGATTGTTTTGTGGTTTGGTTTCCATAACTGGGTTGTATCGAATGGGTTTTGTTTTTGCTCTGAATCACCATGTTGGTGCAAAAATACTATTTTATACCGATCAACCTGCCCGATCTTTGCCATACTGTGTAGATTAAATGAAATAAATGACCGGCTGCAAAGTGTCTAAAGATACAAGGAGACTAGACAAGGGAGTTCCAACCACTCAGCATTCAGCACCACCAGTATACTGATCACCACCTGATCATCTGGAATCATCTGCTCCTGGTTCTTCCCTGGTTCAAGACTTGAGAACTGTTAATCAAGACTACAGTAAAAATACAATAAAGTCTGGAAGTAAAATATGAGGAAATGAGGCGTGGTTCAAGCGATCAATGATCAGGACCCTTTAAGTTACATAGACTTTCCTTGGGGTTAAAACAACCTGAACCAGGAATCCCTTCTACAGCAGAAAGACACCCCGGCCTCACCTTAACTGCTGTCCTACAGCCTGCAGACTTTTCTCTGTTAATCTCAGACGATTTCTCAAAGTGACCACATCTTCAACCAAGTCTCTGTCGGCGTTAAACATTGGTGGCTCTCATAACCACTCAAGCAGGAGAGGAAACCTGCTCACACAGGCATGCACAACCAAAATGACAGAAATCTCAGAAGTGATCCTGAACATCTCTGTAAGATAAAACAATGCAAATGTATGTAATTCTGGACATTTTTTAACAAGTGGTTAATACATCTAGGACAATCTGTATGATAAGAACTTAATTAATCCTGAGAAAAGTTCTTGTGCCTTTAACATTCGCAGTGCAAAATGACTTAAGACTGCCATTATAATTATTAAAAATAGAAATGCTAGCTGCAGATAATGAAATCACATATAATAATCTGCCTAAATTAAACAAGTCTTACTGCACATACATTTTATAGACAAAAGTACTGGGACATCTGACCATTACACAAACACTTTGAATTGCATTCAGATGTCTTTATGGAGCTTGCTTAGTGCACTGGAAAAGGTTGTTCCCCAAATTGGGTCCATTTTTCATCCACAATACCTTGGTCTGCTGAAGCAGTAAAACTGTCCTTCACTAGATGCAAGGGACCACAGGAATTAAATAATTAATGTGTCCCAATACTTTTGTCTATATAGTGTATATTGGTGTGGAACAAATGGATTGTTCTTGTGTGTAATGTCCCAATTATCCTTGCATACACCCCTAATGAACAACAAAAGTTATTCAATCATATGACCACAGTTAGAAACAATTTCAGTCCTGTATCTCGAGATAATTGACTTTTGATTAGTTCTTTTAAATCACAAATGCCCGTTTCACTTTAAATAAAGTCACCATTGAAGATGGAACAGGAACTTGTTTAATAAGCAGCCAATCTCAGCTTCACTCGACCTTTAAAAGGTAAACAGTACCTACGCTAATGTGACTTCTATTAAGGTGGACTACATGAATATGGACAAAAGTATTGGGACGTCTGATCATTTTTAACAACTTTGCATTAAAATACATAGACTTTAATATGGATCTGGCTCTCTATGCAGCTATAACAGCATCCACTGTTTCACAAGATTTTGGAGTGTTTAAAATGTCTTGGTCTGCTGAAGCAGTAAGACTGTAAGACTGGAAATAAGGGGCCACATGAGCTCAATAACAAAGATGTGCGTCCCAATACTTTTGTCCATAGTGTATTTCTTTCATTAGAAATTTAGTCAAGTCAAGTCAAATAATCACGTAATTATTTAAAAACACTTTGTAACTTTTGCAAACCCAACAAAATGTTGCAAATATAAACTTTTTAGATCCTAGCCTTGATTACTTGTAAACAATCAACAGGTTGTCAAGTAGCCTGAAGCGTAGCTTACCTTAGCTGACACACACATTTTCACCTTGCTGCTGCTTTCATGCACTTATCTTAAAAACGAATTACTTTTAAATACATAACCACAGTCATTTAAAGCGTCTTCACTTACGAATAAGTGTCCAATTTAATGTAAAACACTTAATTTACCAAACAATAGCATTAGCTCCTTCAGCTAAAATCCAAACAAATCGCTAACAAACCCAACGTCTCCTCTGATTGGGTAACGGTCAACTGGTCCAAGCTGATTGGCCAAGATTGCGGTAGGCGGAATCTACGAATCAACAAATCACCTATCAGAATCGAGCTGTCAATCACAACAATGAAGCGTGGTGATTGGTTCATACAGAGGCGCGAACAGTGGCGGGGCATGTCGTTTTACAGTCAGCAGTAGTTAAGTGATTTCGTAAAATTCTAAATGTTATATAGAAATGTAGTTAAATTTAATCTACTGTGTAATTATGATGGGCTTGATTTTATTGCAGTTAGCCAGATAAAATTCTCATTGGCTAGATATTTTATTTGGTCAGTTATTATATTGTCATTTTTAAAATATACTAAGTTTTAACTTCTGTTTGCAATGCATAAATTTGTTAAATCTACCAATCTGCATACAATACTATGCAAAATATTATGCACCTGTCATTACTTCATATTTATCTTCCAGAGATCCAGACGTTTTTGTATGTTAATGTGGTCTTGAGGCACAGTTCTCCAGGCTTCCTAAAGGACTTTCACAGCCTCTTATTTCCAGACCAGTCCCTGAACCTGACCAGTTTCAGAGGAATGTTTGTTAAAGTGACCTACGTATGAATCATTCAAGCAGAACAAAGAACACCTAACTGAAGAACCAGGAGCAGATGATTCCAGATGATAAGACGGAGATCAATATACTGGTGGTGCTGAATGCTGAGTGGGTGGAGCTCCTTTATCTAGGCTCCTTGAATCTTTAGACACTTTGCAGCCTGTCACAGGAAAATATTTGTTCACATTTCTTTTATTTAATCTCAAAATGCCAAAGATAAAACAGTTTCACAGACATAAAATAGTATTTTTTGCACCAACATGGTGATTCAAAGCAAAATATAAAGAAATGAGGCGTAACAAGATCTGGAATAAGACACCATTCTAAGTAAGCATGTCTGTCAAGTTACCCATACAACATGAAATTTCGTACTCAAACACAGACACCGCATATTTTTGACTTGATGGATTTATTTCTTTGGCTATAAAGCCTGCTCAAAGCCAGTAAAATACAAAAAAAACAAAAAAAAGGAAAAGCAGTATGGATCTAACACTTGTACACCAGCGAGAAACGCTTCATACACATCACTTAGTACATGAGATATCAAAATAAAAGGAGGTATCGATTGTTGACGTCCAAAACCTGCCTTACAGTCGGAGGTGCGAGTGGTTGGATAACGTCTCGTAACACAGGGCTTTCTCTATCAAAACCAAAAATTTCCATCCGAACTGAACTTACAAAGCCACATCTGTGGTCTGGCATCCGCAACAAAACACTTTTACAAAATCAGATTTATGAAAATACTATAAGGAGACGTCAAATCTAGTCTTTTCTGTGTTTAAATCCCCCATACAATACATTCGAATGATTTTCTCGCCCGCTCGTCCAGTAAAGTGTAAAGAAAGCATCCTGGGGGTGGGGGACACGTCTCTCGCCAACGTCTTGTTAGTGTACACCGTCTTCCAAAGCAATAAATAGCACCGAGAGTTTCCAAAACGCCTGAGTCGGTTGTAACAAAAATATTGCTGTCGTATTTTCCTGAAGCTGATGAGTATGCGAAGCTGAAAAAGAAAAAAGAAAAAAAACCAAACTGGTCTGTTGAGTATCGAGTTGCATAGGATGAAAACTAGGACACGAAGTTAAGCAAGAAAAAAAACAACGACTACAAAAATAAAAGATCCTTGAGCTTCTAATGTCAATAGTGTGCATATTTTACTCAAACAAAAGACGTTCAACAGCAATTACAGAAACAAGGTTCTACACACAAAATTCTCAGGGGATCTGAGGGTTCTTGTGTAGGTTAAATGATATAAAAGATTAAATAATGAGAAATCACAGCTAAATATAAAATATAAGGGTTCTGTGTGTAACACAAGGGGACCTTCATCTAGGGTATGATGATGATGCTCGGGTTCTTTTATTTTTCTTCAGAAAATCCTTATGATTTCGCAAAATCTAATATTGAAATTAATGCTGTCTAAACTTTCGACATAATAGCTTAAAGGAAAGGGGTGCGTTCATTGAGAATGATCCCTTTGAATCTGAGAATTTCTAGAGTCCGGCCTGCACTGCGGATTTGCAGCAATACTGGAACATTGGGGTGAAAGTCTGTGCAATTAAATTGTGAAAGAAATAAACAAGGTTTTTTGTTTTTTTGTTTTTTTTTTAAAAAGGCATACTCCACCCGATAGGAAAATAACATTTGAAGGGAAAAAAAACAAACAAATAACCTGCAGCAGCAAAACAGCTCTGATTTTCTTTAATAACCTCGTTGAGGAACTGCACATCAGAAGCAGAGAGGGGCGTGTCCATTTAAAACATGCTCCACCCACAAATGTTTCATAGCAATGGTTGCTAGGTTGGACAAGCCAGACAAAACTTGAGCAAAATGCTAAGTTTTTCTCAAAATACCTACATTTACAGTTATTAGATACATATTTTATATAGAAAAAGTCAGTGTGCGCGTGTGTACAATTATTTACCAGATTAGTCAGTCATAACTTGACACTAGATGTAAACAGTCTTCCAAATCTTTCTGAAAATATATATATATATCACTAAATAAATTTATCCAGCTCTTCGTTAAGGTGGACTAGACTAGTAGACGTGGTTTAGGATGAGCTGTGAAACTGAATTAAACTTCCCTGTCAAGATCTTTCATGGCAGCTCTTAAAAAAAATGTTTTGCTGAATTCCAGCATAGGCAATTATAGGCAATTGCCATTGAGGCAGTTTTGGCAGTTTTTTATAGCTCACAGATAAGATTCAGGCAATAAGACAATATTCATTACTGTAATGTTAAATTAAATCACACTATGGGTTTCTGGGTGCACTGTGGATTTCTTCAGTGCTTACAGAACAGTGACTGACTGCATGGTTCTTTATAAACAGGGCATAACTAGTCTTGCTTCTCTGGATTCAATGCAGGGTGTGAAACAGTTAATAAAAAACTATATTTACCTGTTTTGGCACAACTGGTTTTTTTTGCCTGTTCTAACTAAAATGAAAACAGTGAACTTGTGAAAATCTCTTGAAATATTATAATAGTCATGGTCTGTTCTCTGAGAGAAGATTTGGGAAGGTTTATGCAGAAAGGATTTGGGTGACGACTTCCATACTAAACTAATAAAGTGAAATTTGGACCTTAAACACAGCTGATCTGGAATAAGTTGAAAATTATTTTCTTTGAACCATTACTCTCAGGTCTAACTACTCACCTCAAATGAGTTTTAAAGGCACACTACGTTCACTTTCCCAGCATTTTTCAATATATTAACTTTAAGAAGAAGAAGAAAACTGGTCAATGTAACTTAAATGCAACTGCAATGTAACAAAAGCACTGAAGACTTCAGCTCTGAGGGTACCACCACAGTGTAATCTGAAAAACAGTAGAATGGTATTTTAATCTGGAAACATCACACTGAATATAAAAAGGTTCTATAGTTCCTTATTAGGCTGAAATTTTGGCAAATGGTCTGTAAAACTAGCTACAATTTCCATAAAGGACTACATTCGTGGGTGGAGCAAAGTCATTTTCCTCTGTTTATAACCTGAATTTCCATTAATTTCCAGTCACTCCTAAGATATGTGATCCCACTTCTGATGTGTAGCCCCACTGACATCTACAATCTACAAGGCAGTCCTTATGTAATGGCACAGAGGCACGTACTATGGTCCAATCTCTCGTTCTCTCCTGTGGTTCTGAAGCCGCTCAGATTACCACTCGCTTACATTCTGAACTGAACCAACTGGACCTGTTCTTGCCTCAGTGCTAGTAGCAAACTGAAAGTCTGAAACCGAAGGCGGCAGCTGGTCCGAAGTGTATGGTGCGTGTGTGTGTGTGTGTGTGGGCTTGATTTCAGACCCTCAGCTCATGAAGCAGTGACCCCCTCCCATTCTACCAGATACTGCACTTTACCATCTTCGGTCACTCTGCGGGCCAGGACACGGTACTTTTCCCCACAGGCCATGCGGCCGGCGGCGCCAAAGTAGCTGCTGATTGAGCTCTTGAGGTGGCTGAGCTGAGCATTGGGGTCCAGGCTCTGTAGAAAGTCTGTGGGGTGTAGCCGGGGAAGGGCTGGCTCTGGGATGCTGGGGCTGAGGGGCTCAGGACAAGGGGGGATTTCTGGGTTGGGGGGTTTAAGAACTTTTCGAGGCCGTCCACGACGCCTCTTCACTGGATGCTGGGCGATGGGCCACAGACGGTCCGACTGAGGCTTGCTGGGGCTGCTCAGGCTGCTCAGGCTAACAGGGAGGAAAGAGAAGAGGAAGGGGTCATGCATTATTATTGTAGCAGGCCTGTGTCAATGCATTCAATACATTCACTAGTCAGCCAATAGTGTTCTTGGTCAACAGTTTTGGTCAGATGATTCCAGATGATCAGGCGGTGATCAGTATACTGGTGGTGCTGAATGCGGAGTGGGTGGTGCTCCTTTATCTAGGCTCCTTGTATATTTAGGCACATTTGCAGCCTGTCAGTAAAACAATTGTTCTCATTCCTTTAATTTGATCCTCTCCGTATGACCAAGATAAGACAGTCTGACAGGAAGAAAATAGTATTTTTGCACCAACAAGGAGATTCAAAGCAAAACAAAGAAATGAGGTATAATGTTAATGCTTACATTATACATAGTTTTTCCTCTGTACAATTTGAGGAATATACAGGTTTACAGTAGACTGTGTGCACGGATATATTCATACCAACAGAAACATAAGTGTTGAATGTAACGGCTTTCCAGGCGCACTGTTTACTTATATTAGGTCAACATACAGCTTTTGTGAGATAAATGGAATTAACTAGTTTTCCCTTTTGTGGTTTAGAAATTGTATGAAGGGGTGAGAACACAAGATGAGAAATACTAAAATATTTGTTCTTCTTGCAGCTAAACTGACTTGTTTTATTGAATTTCTTACAGAGTATGACGGTCCAGTCTAATAATTCAAGTGTGGCACTGTCCCACTAAATTAGTGGCAGCTGGTTCTCCTCATAATAATCTATTATACAAATGCATAGATCAGAGGTGCCCAACCACTGGGCCACGGACCAGTATCGGTCTGTGAGTCATCTGGTGCCGGACAGAAAGGCAGAATGATTTATTTTTTTTATTATCTATTAAAACAGCTGGCTCAATAATATGTCTGTCAGAAGGGAACGATACCTGGATATGCTGGTTGAGGTAGTTTCATTCATAGTGGCACCAATGGATTCAACATCTGAGGTACTTGATGACGGCACAGACATTTCCTTTTTGATGCTGAATGGTAAACGAAAGACATCACAGTAATATTCAGTACTGCCTTACTTCATCTACATCTAGGACAGAAAAATAACTCAACTCCTACCTTTTGGCAGTCATCATGTCCAGTGACTGGCTATCTAGTGCTGGCAACTTCATATTCTGCATTTGAGAGGAAAAGGAGAGCGGAAGAAATTTCATTTGTATTTAATTAAACTCTGAAATTTTTGCAGTCTCTTCCCTTCATTTGTGCTGTTGATTATTCATTGGCTGGTCTTTGAAAGCATGTACAGTAAACCTTCTCCATCACGGGGGTTACATTCCATTTTAAACTCAGCTCAATACTTTACTCTTAAAGAAAATACTGTACTGTACAGTTTACACTGCTATTTACATTCTAGCACTGCCGGAGTCCCCTGCATCGACTTGACTGGAATTCACGCAGCGCGTTTTCTTTGGTATAAGCAGGTAAATACAGTAATAAATTCATTTAATATACAGTAATAAAAATACATGACTTTAAGAAGAACAAAACGAAAAACATGAAACACTCGAGATGCTCCACGGGTGAAATTCTGGACTACAGCTGCGTCAAAGGGCAGCAGCCAATCAGCAGCAAGTCGAATTTTCTACTTCAAACCTCCCGTCTCTGAGTACAGCTGAGTGTACGTCTGGGCCTTGTGCACCACGGCCCCTTGTCCTCGTTGTTTATGTTTGGGCCTTGTGCGCCACGCCCCCTCGTGCTGGTTGTTTATGTTTGGGGCCGCGCTGAGCAGCGGAGGTTCATTCCGTTTAGGTGTCTTGGTAACCGCTGTGCCCAAACAAACCACCAGCACAAGGACAAGGGGGCGTGGCGGACGAGGCCCGGATGGAGCGGGAGGTTACTGTACTGCCTTAGACTCAGACGCAAGGTCTTACAGACCCACCTGTGCCAAAAGCCCATCTGATCCTCTTAGCTTGGCCAGCGTCTCCAAGGAGTGCGAGCTGTACTTCCTCTTTCCTTTCTTTGTAACTCCATTGGTGATCATGCTGGAAAAAAAAAAGAAAAAGAAAGAAAAAAAAAATCCTTAAGCTCAGTTAGAACCTAAAAGACAAAAAAGAGAAAAAAGAATGGAAAGATAAAAAGAAAAAGAAAAAAGGTAGAGAGGGAGCGGAATAAGAAAAAGAAAATGTGGAAAAGTAAGACAGTCGATAAAAGGGTGTGATGGTAAGGCACGGGAGAAAAGAAGAGAAAAACAAAGAGAGAAAAAGAAAGAACAGAGATCGAAGAGGTAGAGAGGGACCGTGAGAAAGAAAAATAGACGGAGAAGAAAGAGTGAGGAAAACAGAAAATGAGAGGGTGTGAGAAAATAATAGAAAGAAAAGAGAACGAAAAGAGGTAGAGTGAGAAGAAAAAAAATGATGGAAAGGAAGAAAAAACCCTCACCTGGACAACTGGGGGGGCTTGCTGGACTTCCTGCCTTTGATCTTAATTTCCTGAGAGGCCTTTTCCTGCTCCTTGTCTGAGGGGGTCTCTGAACTGTGGGGGGACGGAGGGAAGCGGATTCGTAATCCGAAAAGGTGCTTCTTCTTCTTTATTTCCTTCCCAGATATAAACCTGGGGTCACACCGGGGAAACGAAAGGGTTAGTTTTAAGATTAAATCATGCTTTTCTGTACTCTGATCATCTTTACACATTTCTGAAGTCCTGATTGAATGAAGGAGCCTCACATTGCAGGGTTGTTGTTAAGTGCTTCCAGAATTTTCTCATATCGCTCTGATTTAGGGGTGTCTGAAAGCTGTAGAATTAAAAAGAAAACAAAAAGATAAGGTGTTGAATTTAAGGTCTTGTATACAGTTTACTGCCTAAACACATTTTATGAACAAAAGCACTGGGACCATTACACCAACAGGGACTTTAAAGATGCTGCATTCAAATCCATAGACTTTAACATACTCTGCTAATAAACGCAATTCCGATTCGGCGACTGGTGCTGTACAACAGGCTCTGGGTCCAAAGTCCACCGGACACTTGCTGTGTCTGCTGGCTGCAGCTTATGTGGATGTGTGCTGGCAGGCAGCAGGACTAAACGCCGGAACAAACAGCAGCTGTGTCGTATCAGGAAGCATCTTGTGCAAAACTGGGCACTGTGTCAATTGACGCACGCAGTCGTTATAGCCGCAATTCTCGTATTAAATTATTTCTTTTCCAAAGTCACAGGCAGACGCAACATAAGGATCAAAGAGCTGCAGTTTGCCAACCTCTGATTTATGAGGTCAGACACTGATGTCGGGCAAGGAGGTCTGGATCACAATCTCCGTTCCAGTTCTTCCCAAAGGTGCTGGATGAGGTCAGGGCTCTGTGTGGACCAGTCAAGTTCTTCCACACTGAACTCCTCCAGCATGTCTTTATGGAGCTCTTTGTGCACTGAGACACAGTCATGCTGGAATAGAAAAGGTTCTTCCCCAAACTGCATCCACAGAGTTGCAAACATGGTGCTGTCCAAAGTGTCTGCCATGTTTGTGTTTCCCTGGAAGTAAGGGGCCCAATCTCTAAAAACAGGTGTGTCCAAATACTTTTGTCCATGTAGTGTACTTTGTATTTTTTTTTTTATATTTTGAATACTATATTTATCCCGGAGGAAATTGCTCAATTCTCTGCATTTAACCCATTCACCGAGTGAAGCAGTG
>JBBIGB010000039.1:23115716-23132557 GCA_037577075.1 Alestopetersius hilgendorfi
GGGGGGGCATATGTGCAGGGCCCTGCAGCCCCAAAGCCTGACTTGACTGGTCCCCAGGACAAATAAGTTTGAGTAACTCTGGTCTAACATGTTCATTTAACAACAGCATTAATAACTGACAGCAGAATAATCCAATCATATTTTATTCTAGGAAGTCAGGACTAATTTAGTCAGGCATAAAGGCAGGACTAAAACAACCTCCTAAGCCTTTTGGAAATCCTTTGTATGTTAATGACTGTAAATTTGGGCCATTGTCTAGCCAGGCTTCAGTCTAAACAGCAGCAGTTCTCCACCAACTGACAAAGTCACTCGAAAACTGCTACATACAAGCTCAAATACATTCAGAGCAAATAAAACATATGGGATGTATTTTGCAAGCATGTTCAGTGTTAAACAAATGAAACCATGCTGCTGGGGATCTACTTACCCCCAGCCCTGACTGACCCCGCCTGCTCCATTGCCTTCAAGGGTTAGTTAGCTGAATGAAGTGTTACATTTGTGATGGAGCTGAATAGGGCCGGAAGGTATATGTCCTGGAGGAAGGCTGGTGACCACTGTCATAAACTCTTGAATTATTCTTGGAAAGAAATCGTTTGTTGCAAAATGTTAAATTTCAACTTCCTAGAAGCATGTGTCCAAATCATTTGGCAGCTTTATGTTTAAGGGTGTATTAGTAGTCTGATATTATCCATGACCTTTCAGCTCTAGGCTGCAGCAGCAACATTCCTCTCATGTTACCGCATGTGGGTTAGGAAAATGACAAAAACACTTGATAGATAGTGCCACAGAGATTTTAGCTTCTGAGTGAAAAATGAAGAAATTGAATGAACTCATCACAGCAAGCCTCTTTTGCAAATGCGCTGGCTCAGAAGAAAGAGCTAATTCTGCTGTTTGTTCCGACTTCATCAATTTAACTTTTGGTGCACGGAACAGAAGAGACAATTCGTACTTTTATAAGAATAACATCACCTTTATGCACGGCTGAATGTATGAAAGTATTCAATTACAGAAACTGTGTGAAATGGCTCACTTTGTTGCTGTGGGCTGTTTTAATGCAGAACGGAGCTCAGTTGAGAAATCATGCGAGTCCTCCACCTCCATTATCTCTTATCAGAATATGGCCTCATATGAGAATGAATAGTGGCCTGCTTGCCAGGTGGACAGAATGGGCTTGGATGGACAGTGCTGCGGATGCGTACGCACTGCCAGCTCCTGCTCATGAGCCCGGAGAGACCAGCAGAGCGATGGTGAAATCTGCTGCGATGATTAGCGCCACATTTTTAATGCCTGCTCCATTATTTTCAATTCGACGTTTTGGAGCCAGAAAGACCGAGGCACATGGAAAAGTTAACGCGGAGCACATTCAGAAAACAACTCGCTGTAACTGTGTCCTGAATCATACGGACATACATGTATTCCATACTTCCATCCCATAGAGAAATGGCTCCAAATCATAATGCTCCCACCTCCATACCTCACTGTGTGTCTGGAATACTTTCGGGTCATACGTGGGGTCAAAGGTATGGTAGTTGTGGTTTCATGACCGCCACCTATTTTAGTGCTGGGGATGTTAACGCATCAGCTTTTCTATGGTCTGTATTCCAGCAGCTTCACTCCTGATTCAGTTTCTGATAAATGAAATGTATTATAAATTATTTATATGCATTATTTGTAGATTTTCTCCAAATATTTTTCGGTTGAAAGTGTTGATCATTGGTGTATAAAACAATAGTGACCTGCTCATTTTACACAGACACACTCCCACACATTACTAAAGCAATAACCAGAAAGAAATGATGTGGTCTTATTTTTATCCATGCCTGTATATACTATATTTGACCAAATATTTGAAATATCCGCTCTTGTGTTCAGAAAAGAAAAAGAAAAATAATTTTGGCAAAAACTTTAATGAACCCGGAAGAGTGTTGACGCTAAATATATCCACCCACCCATCCATCCATCCATACATACATCCATCCATTATCTTCTGCTTATCCGGAGTCAGGTCGCGGGGGCAACAGCCCATGCAGGGAAACCCCGACTTCCCTCTCCCCAGCCACCTTGTCCAGCTCTTCCAGGGGGATCCCGAGGCGTTCCCAGGCCAGCCGAGAGACATCGTGCTCTAGGTCTTCCCCGAGGTCTCTTCCCAGTGTTGAAGCTAAATATATACTTAGTTTCATATATATGTACTTTCCCTATACGACTTTACCTACAGGGGTCCTGTCCTTTCTTGTATGTTTTTACCTGAGGCCCACTTATGCATCAAACACCTACAAAACACCATAAAAACAGAAAACTCATATTTTACATAGCTGTGTCCAAAAAGTGCACTTGTTCACTATGAATCAGCCATTTTGTAGTGTTCCAAGCGTCCGTTTCACCCACTAGTTAGGGCACTTCAAAATCGACGTGCGACATCTAGACACTACCCTACATGAATACATATATACCATCATGACCTGCGGAATTCTTTTACCGAGCCCTACATAGTGAACGAGTGCACTTTTCAGACACACAGCACACTACAGTTATCTTGCGAAAGTCAAGAAGAGGAGCGAGGCGGAGGGAGGCGTGACAGAGTGGAAAGTGGGGCTTGAAATGGAGGAGATTCAGTCACACTTTCACTTTCTCTCTCATTCTCCCTCTTCGCGGAGGACGGTAGTGCCCCCAGACAGATCTATCGGTCCCCGCGTCCCCCAGACCCTGCTCATGTGCAGTCTGAACTAGGGAGACGGGACATGTGTTTATGTGACAGAGATAAATTGCCAAGATTCGGTGCATTTTTAAGCAACAGTAACATCCGCAATTAACTAAATGTGACCTCCCCTTGTTTGCTAGTTAGCCCCCTATATAGCGAACACTATGTTGTGAACGAGTGCACTTTTCAGACACAGCTTATGATAAACAAGTAGTTTTGTTGCTGTACAAATAGCCTGGTATGAATAAATGATATCTGTTCTGATTGGCTGCCCTCAGTCGTGCCTCATTCAAGAAGCAGTGCAGTTTAAAATACCCTTTATATTGTCCATATGCGCTGCTGTAGACAGAATAGGATGATATATTATATATGCATGACCTCACAAAAACAATGAATTCAATTTTTTCCATTTATGATCTGCATAGTCTGGGATGTATACTGTGTGCATTTGTTTTTGTGGATCTTCCACTGTATCTTTGTTTGTGACTCAGATGTTGGCGTACTCCACATTTACGCTGCCAAACCCTACTGTATATCACTCCAACTGGGATACGGCCAACGAACCATATTGTAGACCTTCCTGGGCCAAAAGATAATTACTAAAGGAATGACGTTTTTTCTCCTCTACTCCCTTATAATCCTCATCCTGTCATTACAGCACAGCCAAAAGTTACAGCTTCAAAGTATGTAGGATTAGTACTCAAGTTCAAGGTCAGAATATCAAATGAAAATTACACTAAAGGGAACCCCTGTACTGAACAGGCAGGTCTGCAGTATCATAAAGAAGAAAAAGTGCATTGTTCTAGGAGCCTCATTATTCCACACCTAAGTCTAGATGACTCCAGCAGTGGCAGTCTTCATGAGAACAGCTCCTTTTAGGCCTCATTTACACTGGAAGTAAGGCAATCGAACATTCTTTATTAAGCAATCTTTGTTAGTTAATAAATACATGAATATCACATTTTTATTGCGTTCACATTCATGTTGTGTACCATTGATTTTAGCCTTGCAGAGTTCTGACTCTATCCAGCTCCATCACTCAGAGTGGCCAACAATTGTCTACTTTCACAAGAAGGGGTCTTTTGATTGATCACAAAAGCTGTTGCTTGCCATTGCTTTTGAGTGATTTGTAGCAGCAGCCATTTCTTAATGGTGCTGCAACAAAAACGGACCAAAAATCAGCTCTTACTGCACAGACTTTTGCACAGTGCTGTGCTATTGATGCAGTATCATGTGTAAATAATAACGAAGCTCAATGGTGGACTTTGTGGCTTCACTTTCTGTGAATGGGAATGGAGGAGTGAGGGATTTAGTATCATTCTGCTTAATAAAGGTGCAAATGTAAGAAGCAGTCAGTCAGCCGTCTGCTATAGCGCTCCATAGGCTAATGAGCGCTAAAGCGTGCTTTCAGAGTCTCGGACCTTTAGTCTGGGAGCGGGATCAGAGCTGACCCCGGACTCTCTTGTCACATTTAATTAAAGCTATGATTCGGCAAGCTGGAGGTTCTGGCAGCGGCGCTGAGGCCCGAAGTTAGCAGGGTTTTGAAAGATAGCAGCCGAGCATGGTCTGGGGTTTGAGACCAACTGTCTTTCTTGGCCTGCGCGGCATCCATAATATTCAGCACATTTTCTACACGGCTAATTTCAGCTGGACAGCTTCCGTGCCAATGAAAATACATTCGTTCTCTCTCTCTCTCGCCTGCGCCACTGGTCACAGGCCAGGCCTCCCTTGCAATTTATGGAAAAGGAGAGCGCGGAGAGAAAGAGATTTCACTTCTAAGTGCGACTTTCATTTAAATACCACGGAAAAGGGTTCCACCAAGCTTTTCAGCCTAATAAATCATCGGACGGATGAGAGAAAATGGGCAGTTTCGAACGCATTGTGGGCTAAAGTCATGGGCCATATCTGCTGGCTCGAAGAGCGCGAAGCTCTGCATTCATAAGTCAGCTCTGCTGAGGCAGAAGTCATCGAGGAAAATTATTGCTGGTGGGCAAAAATTCTGCTAAAGTTACAACTATGTTCCGTCTTTATGTCACCGGAGACCTTGCCTTAAGATCTGTTCTATGATTTTAGGGTTTGGATTTCAAAGGCTACTTTTTCTTTAATGTTTAGTGGTTTGTCAGTTTTTTGGCACATAATTATTACTTTTACATGATTTCATCTGGTGTTTTCCACCTGCTGGAGACATCTAGAGCCATCAGCTCTATGAAAACACCCAGGACAGTCACACCTAGAGACGATTTAGCGTCTCCAGTTCGCCTGATATACAGATCCGGATGGCATACCCTCTATGAGTGACGACCATCCCAGTCCAGTGTCTGTTCAATTCCTACACAAACACCTCATTCTGCTTTATGAGGGACTGACTAGTGATCAGCTGAATCACATCTTATTTAATGAGGAAAAGTATAAAACACTGCTGTAATCGACTCTCTCCTCTCACACTGAGACCAGTTGGATGGTAAAACACTTCAAAGCTCATTATTGCCATTTTGTTTAACGAGAGATTTGTTTTCTTTGAATTATTCAGGTTCTGTAAACGCTGCAGCATTTCTCTTATTCTGATGTTTTGTCATTTCCTTTATAATGATGCTTTAAAGAACAATATTGTTATTTGGAAATGAGGACAAATATTATCAGCAGTTCTTAAAAACTAAAGTAAAGCTGTTCAGTTCAATACTTGCAGCTATAAAAGATAAAACCTGAGCAACTGAACAATCTCTTATGTTTTTTCCAGAGCTATGTGTATAGCTGTATGTATATTACCATTTGCGCTTCAGAAATGCATCCGTGCTGCTTGTGTTCTGAGGATTAAATCAGTGGAGAAGGTTGGAATTCATCTCCAGCCCAAAGCAACATTCATGCCAGATGCTTCTCCTCCAGTGTCCTTGAGGCGGGCTTGTTGGGCTGTTTGGGTAATGGGGTATTGGGATGTTGGTGTGATGAGGTGTTGAGCCGTTGGGACTTTGAGGTGTTGGGGCATTGGGGTGTTGAGCCTTTGGGATGTTGGGATGTTTGGATGTTGGGACCTTGGGATGTTGGGACATGGGATGTTGGAGCATTGGGCTGTTGGCTTGTGTGCAATTGTACTGCAATCTGTTGCATCCACTGACCCACCACTTGGCAAAAAGAAGAATCCATCCATCTCCGCAAAATTGTACGTGCTCTAACTACGCCACCAAGGATGAGCAAAAAACTGCAGTTCCGTCCCGACAGGCTCCCTCCTCCTCCCCTATTATTATATAACACCTCCGCTCACAGAGAATCTGAAATTCAAATCTGAGGCTGGAAGCGCCCGGCCCGTTTGGCTGAGGGCAGGTGGTTTGGGCACATTTTTCACTATCAACACTTTGGCAGCTGCAGCGTCTCACGAATGTCCACTGGTTGTCAGAACGTTTCTGACTTTGATTCCTCAGGGAGCGTCCACACCCATCTGCTCATCATGTCCTTTGACTTTGAAACATATTAGTATATTTAGCCTCATGTAACTTTGAAGGGGGGGCAGGATTGTCATCACTGCAGTATGACCCAGCTACACCCAAAATAAAATCAGTAGTGTATTAAAGCTTAGAATTCTTTGTGTCATTACTGAATTACATTTGCTAAATAGTTTACAAGTAATCACATATGTAATGAATTACAGTTCCATTCAGTTCACCTCTGACTTTTACCAGTTATTTTCATGTCAATAAATGGTAAAACATTCTTCTTTCAATGAGCTAACAAACAAAACATAATTAATCTAAAATGAGGACAAGCTTTTGATAACTCGCTGGCCACTTTATTGGAAACCTCACCTTGTACTTCCACTCACTGGCCACTTTATTGGAACCACCTGTCTTGTACTTCCACACAATGGCCACTTTAGAAACACAAATCTTTGGTTCACAAAACTTGTATTACACAAAACCAAAACAACCATAACATCACACTCACAACGTTATTGTGATTAAATGCTAATTGCAAGCATGACTCCAACTCAGAGCCAAATGGACTATTGTTCTCTCCGGGCCAAGAGCCAGGGAGGTTCTGCAGTGTCTTTAAATTTACTGTGGCATCAGAGTCGGGAGTTATTCTCACCAAGTGTGAATCAGTCCCCTCCACTCAATAAATCTCTTTCAGTGTCAATTAGCCTCCCGATCAAACACGACCTGTGGGGCCTCGTGCCTCCATGCCGAGGGCTGGACACCCCACTACTGCGAGAGCAGAGAGAGGACAAAAGACTGGAAATTGAGTGTCACCTCCAACCAATTCCCTAATGCACGGAAGAGAAACGCAGTCAGCATCCACAATGCTGGCAAAGAGCCTTGAGGCCGACCTCAGATCAGATGGTCCAAGTACAGGGGGATTCATTAATCTAGCCCTCAAGCATCTACAAATAATGAAAATGATATTTCCTTATTAAAATGTTCACTAAATCTATGGAAAATATTAAATACACAAGTAAAGACATATTAAACCTGTTTAATAATGACTTTATTAAATAAAGAAATAAATAATAAATAAATAAATAAATAAATAAATAAAAACTAAATAAATACAAATACAAAATAAATACAAAAGGCTGTAGCTTTATATTTTCATACATTTATAAATAATCTGAACCAAATCAAATCAAAATGCAAAATGTTCTCTAGTATAGCCTGAAGTCTCAAAGGAATATTTTTACAGCTCACAGAAAGTCATACTGTGTCCTAAACCATGTCCACTAGTCTGATCACCTTAACGATTAGGAGTAGTTTTTCAGGAAGAATCTATTAAAAAGATTTTGACACATACTAGCTTCTAGTCTTAGCCTTGTAGCTCCATTTCTAAGCTAAAGAGGCAAACTCTGGACCCCAAAAATATCTTAAGCAACCCCAAAAATGGCTACATGTATGGTGGAAATAGTGTGAATCAGATTTTTTACCAAACCATTACTTTAATGCAACATAATAATACAAGGTTTTAAGAAAAAATGTTATTATATTATATATAAATGTATACATAAACATATCAGCCAAAAAAAAAAAATTCACTAGATCTACAATATCAGTCAAAAGTTTGGACACACCTTCTCATTCAATGTTTTTTCATTGTTTTTATTATTTTCTACACTGTAGATCAATACTGAAAACGAACAAAATGAACATGTGGAATTATGCAGTAAACCAAAAAAACAAACCAGAATCTGTTCTGTAATAAGGTAATGTTGTTTATTTTTTTACCAAGAGAGTGCAAAGCTGTCATCAGAGCAATAGGTGATATTTTCAATGTTAACCTACAATGTAGCCAACAATAAACACAATGGAAATCGTTGAATGAGAAGCCATGCCCAAACTTTTGACTGGTAGCGTACAAGGCTAACATAACTAAGCACTTCTTAGCATTGTTAGCATGTTGCTAACTGCAGGCCTAAAGAATCCCACTCTCATCTCAAACAGTGTTGAAGGTGTTCAGTTATCACTAAAAGACTTGCTTATGCGGTTTCTGACACTGTACGACTCACTGTTATCTATATACATGGACTGAAGTATGTTAGCATAGCTAAAGGTGGTAATAAGCATCTTGAAGCCTGAAAGTCGATTTTGGAGATGGCGAGACAGTTCCTGGTTTACAGTAAAAGCTTTCATGTGTGACTGAGTGTGAAAAGCTAGCTTTGTGTGACCTCCCCCTCCCCCTGCTCGCACTGGTCCAGAAACGAATCAATCGGCTGCGTCCCCCAGAATAACTGCATAAATGTCACGTAATTGTCCTTGAAGTGAGCTAATGAAGAGAACGCAGAGTTCAACACGTCCGCTCAGCTTCCACATATTCTGCTTTACTGGCCTTTCTGAAGCCCTCACAGCCCACGCTTCTTCTCACAGCACTGACTGGAGCATTTAGAACATTTATCACAGCAGCTTTTTTCCTGTCACGCATATTTAAGGGTTCCCAAAGCCTGGTGTGAGGAGAACGTGTTCAGTATCCCAGTGAGTCCAACCGCAGTCTGAAGAAAGAAAGACTCACATGTTCCAGCAATACCAATCAAAAGTGACGTGAGTTCCTAAAGCTCCACTGCCGTGTCCAGATCTTTGTTTGGGAGTCAGACACAGAATCAGACACAGAATCTTCAATGTGACAAGGTTTGGGAAAATTAAATCTGAGACTTTTATTTTGTATACCACAATATCATTTTGAACATTAATATGCATGAACAAGAAACATAGAAAATCCACAATCCAACATAAAGGGCAGCATGAAGCTTCTTTTTCACTCCATACAATAACAGCATTGTCAAGGCATTCGGTTCCATGTGGTTAAAGGTCCGATAACATTAAAAACTGTTTTTTTAAATAAAATAATATAATCACTGTTATAAACTGTAACTTTTTAGCAAGACTTTTTTGAAAGATGTGCCATACAAGAACCAGTATGTTTTCATAAATCCACATATTTAGTCTACAGTAGCTAAGCTCCGGATAGTCAGGCTGAAGTTATAAGGCATGTTTCAACCTGAAGACAATACAGTTCAGACACACAAAACAGATGGGATTTACATGCAGAACTAAAGGCACAAAAACAAAAACAGTTACTTGTCTATTTGATTGTAACGTTCGTGTTTTCTGAACACTGTAATGCGGATCAGCATTTGTGGATTCAGTCTAACGCAGATTTTTCCGAACTGTATTCCAGCGGTGGAGGAAGTTGTCAACCGACATAAAAAGAAGAAGCTGCTGCAGCATGTAGCATGACTGCTCCGTGTCTTGTCCTCATATGAGACAGTTATCTCAGGTTATTTAGTATTAGTAAGCTGTGCCCTGTCTAAACATGTGGGAAGAGAGAGTTATTTCAACCTTTCTTTTGAGTGTTTGTACACTGCTAATGCTAACCAGTAATGCTAACCATTTTATAAGCAATAAGGTTTTGTGATTCTGATTATTTATTTACCTTACATTTTCTTTAAGGGTAATGCATTAAACTGAGTTTAAAATGAAACTAAAGTGTTCTGCGGTTTACACTATAAAGCATTTTACACATTTTTTTTAACCACAGCGCGTTTTTTTTAATATACGCGGGTGCTCTTGGAATGTAACCCCGGGGGGATTACTGTAGCAGGGGATTACTGCAGTAGCTTTGAGACACTGGGTTGGAGGATCTGCTTCAGGGCTTGTTTTTTGGAGGTGGGGGGGTCTCACCACGTCTCCACAAAAACAGCAGGGTCAGTGCTGACTGGGATGTGAATACACTGGGATGGCAATTTTTTTATTGTGATTTTATTTTGATTTTATTATGAGATTTGGATATATTTACAATACATGACCTGATGACACCCCAGCAGAGGAATAAAGCGAGATTTGAAATGGATAAATTAACCACACAGATGTCATAAGATAAAATAAGATAAACCTTCATTAGTCCCACCAGTGAGAAATTTGCTTTGTCACAGCAGAAAGTGTTAGGAGTTAAGAGCAGCAGAAATTAAGAAAACAATAGAAAAGAATAAAATACCAACAGTATAAGTGATTGTGTGAGAAAATTAGGATATGGGCCCTTTAATGGCCCATATATGGTTCTATATGCCGCTCCAGATACCTCGAAGCAAGTGGAGTCTGCTAAAACGTACTTGATTTGGTTTCTGGGAGCTGTTTAAGGCGGTTTTCTGTGATGCAGGGTTTGGTCTGGAGAGTTATGGCTGTAGTTTCGGTCTGATCCACAGGCGTGTCTGTCTGTTCCTTTCTCTTCAGGGCGGCGACTATAAGAAACTTCACTTCTTACAGTCTGTGAGGAGCCTTGCGAGAGATGGATTGTAATTGATGCAATTTTGAGCTGAGGCAATTTTCTCTTCGCTTTGCTCGGGGCTGGATGCCCTGAAAGCTAATGCGTCTCTCCCGCTGACAGCACACAAACAGAGTGGCAGCCCGAGCGCCTCTCTCGGACACAGCGGACCCAAGAACACTGATTTTATTTAAAACTCAGTTTAATGCATTACCCTTAAAGAAAATGAATCTCATATTTGCCTCTTTTAATTAAAATTTCCCGCTGAGATATGTAACTCAAAACGTCACGGGACAAAAGTATTGGGACACAGTGGTGAGGGGCACGGGTCCCCTTGTTTGAAAACATCCAAAAAAAATATTTGCAGTTTCTGCGTTATTGTGGGGATTTTCGCATAAAAAATATGATTTCAGGTCATAGAAGGACTCGCTAATATTATCGCTGATAACACAAAAAAGAGATTGAAAATCCAATATGTATGGGTAGTTCCATCCTTTGAACTCTAATTATATATAATTTTTTATTGAGAGTTTCTGTTTCTTATTTAGGAAATTTAAGCAATGGGATAACTGACCTATCTGACAGTAAACTACTGGAGAATAAAAATTCAATCTAAACAATAAAAATATATTCATATTTTATATTAATTTTATCAGTTCAGTACAAAAACGTTTAAACCCTTTTAAACTAGTATTGGTAGATCGAAGCCTATTATAAGATTTCACTGAGATGATCATCAAGACGATCCACGAGATGATCCACCAAGCGTGACCGCGACTTTCCTGAGATTACGCAAACCCGTCTGTGCGGTCACGTGATCAGTAAAGTGTTGATTAGCATTTCTCCAGGCAAAGCGATGCCCTTGACAATGTTACACGTCAGGACGTCTCAGAAGATGCCTGGTGGTGGTTGTGTGTGTGTATGGGGGTGGGGAGGGGGGGTAAGTTATATAAGCATCACCTGTTTATGCATTAATTCATGTTATTCATTCACATTATGTAAAAGAGAAAAAACATGCAAAAATGGACCAACAAGACAACATGGACCAGGTTTTCAAAACTCCATTACAGAAAAACAGCCGCATGGACCTGGACTGCGACTCACGCAGGCTTTGAGTTCTAGTGTATGATCATTTTCATTAATAGTTTATAACACAGTGCACTCAAGGGACATAGTTTACATATTTTTCTTTAAGATATTGACGTGTATTGTGTCTAAAAGTATTTGGTCGCCATTCTTAAGTCCAGCACACATCCATTACAGACACAGGTGTATAGCTGCGCGAGCACACACACACACACACACACACACACACACACACTAATCTCAATATAAAAGCACAGTTTTGAATGAAAGCCACTCAGTTGTTCAGCCATCTGTTCAACAGAACTGTACAATAAAAAACACAAAGGAAGCAGACAGAGAAGGACATTTATTAATGAGACTCTTTATTAAAAATATATAGCCTTCGTCCTTCAGAAGAGGCGAGAAATCTTTAAGCCTCGACGGGGTAAATCAGCAACTGAGTTGTGTAACGTCAAATAAAGGCACCAGTTTAGAATGTGCAGTACTCAGCAGAAGTCTTGAGTCCTAGTTTCTAGTTTTTTGAAGGGAGATTGGCCGATAAAGTGATTAATTGTTAAAAACACACAGTAAACACAGAATAAACACAGAGAGGTTGTATTTAACTCTAATAGCCTTAAAGTCAGTGTGTGTTTGAGCTCCGTTAGGACCACCGTTCACAGCCTGAACTCTCTCAGACAAGCTCTCCTGTCATCTCTAAGTTTTTAGAGACTCATACAGGGTACTCACAGGGCCCCTTCCTATATTTGTTCTGTATTTTTAGTGGACTCGGAATCTTCTAAGGGCCCATATCCTATTTTTTTCTCCCCATAGTTATGAAAAACGAATGATTTTAAAAGGATGTTTTCAGAAAAGCTCTTCGAGTGTTTACTGGCCCTTTAAGACCAAAATATGTAAATAAGCTCTGTTATTACTGACCCTGTATTGTGCCTCATTTGAAAAGTTGCTGAATAGACGGACGTATGAAGGTCTGTTGGGTCTTGTGACATCACAAACACACTGAATGGGAAAAAGGGCTTGTTTTTGCAGCTTATTTTCCTCATATGGCCCGTTCAGACTTTGGAACGAACGGTACAATATGAAACTAACTATTGTTTTCTTTCAAAAGCAAGAAAATAAGCAGTTTTCGGTGATACAGGCTCTTTAAGGCCGACAAGCTACTTGCAGTTTTGAGTTAAAACATCAGTGGCACTTGTTCGAGGCCGAGAGACAGAAGTTTAATGTGCGGTGCTATAACACGCAGCACCGCTAATGAGCCATCAGCACATCTCCCCCTGATCCAGTCAGACAAAGCTACCGATGCTAACGACATGCACAGCTCACCACAGGCCCCTGAGTCACTAAACCCCCCCAACACACACTCCTGTATACACACTTAAGTGCCCCAGTTACATTCAATGCACTCAGCACCCAGCCCCATTCCAGCTTTTATGAGCGAGGCTCCCTCGAGCACGTGGCTCTAAAACAGGAGGTCTTCCATATTCATGAGCGCTGGAGTTTATCGCCTGCGCCGAGGCCCGTGTCACCGACTCTGCTGCTGCTGACACCTTAAAATTTAACCACAATGCGTACGCTGGAAGGAGGCTTTCACGTTGACGGGAGCTGCGCGCAAGCTCTCCACCGAGACAGGGAGCCGACCGGCTGAGTGGGAAAAGAGAGCTGCAAAAGTGGCAAGAAAAGTGTGGCAAATATTTTTCCAAAGTTAACTTTGGTAAAGCGGTCGAGAGCAGCTTTAGTAACTCTAGGTAAGAACAACAGACTCTGTAGAGCGTTTATGAGGTCAGACACTGATGTTGGATGAGAAGGTTTGGATCACAATCTCCGTTCCAGTTCACCCTAAAGGTGTTGGATGGAGCCTTGTGTGGATGGAGCCTTGTGTTCGGGAGTAAAGACTTGAATTTGATCACTGAGACAAATTTCAGACTAATTTGTAAGAAACCAAGTTTTCTTCTGGATCTTCTGGTGGTTCTGAAGATCAGATGATCTGAGCTAAATAAAGACCAGAGCAGTGAGAGAAAAGAGATTTGAGCTGAAGATCTTAAACTGGGATTGGGCTGAAATTAGAGAAAATCACATACTGTTTTGGGAAAGATACAAAATTCAGCCTCAGAGAAGCTGCTGCTATCTTTAGCTATAACTTTTGTCCACGTTTACAGATCACAGTCATGCAGTGTCTGAAACCACACAAGCAAATTGATTAGTGATTACTGCTCAGCTACGTTTGAGCACTTAATCTAAACTAGCCTCAGTTTAGCTCAGTGGAGCATTAAGACTCACTGGAAGTAAGGGGGCTAGTCCCTAAACCTTGAAAAACAGCTGTGTCCCAATACTTTTGTGCATATAGTGTACATTTTGGAGTAAAAATGGTGTGATTGTCATATTTTGTAACAGTCACATTAAATATAGAAAAATCTGACTTTTGCATGCATTTCTATTACTCCACTAATCACGCTCCACTCAGTCCAGCTCGAGACTTATCCGCCTCTGAGAGGAAGAAAGCCGACACTGATCAAGAGTGTGCTAAGCTTGATTACTCGTGTAAGTGTGAAGGTGCTGTGGCTGAGACTTCGTTTGCTAGTTTAATGAGATGCTAGTGTATGCTAAGATCTCCAAAGGTTCTGACAGTGGAGATGAGAATGTTAAAATGAAAACACAGACATTGTGCAGGGCTTTACAGCACTTTGGGCTTTGGTCGCTTGGTAGTTTTGGTAGCTTCTATAAGATGTAAAATCCAATTATTTTCCTTTAACAGTTTTATTCATTTAATAAAATAAAATGCTACTGTTATGCTCAGGATTTTGTCATGTTATACACCCAGCGGTTTTGTGTTGTGAGTTTATCGTGGCAGTGTGACTGCACCATAAAGGTCTGCTCTACTAGAAGGAGCTCATGGGCTCTGACTGGTATCAGATCTCAGCCACCCAACAAATGACCTGTCCTTCTACAGCCAGAGACATTTTCACTCAAAGGCTTTGACAAGAAAGTTGTTGCATTTTCACAGCTTTGTACTCTTTCCTCTTGATGATGGGTGGACGCAGTGAGTGGAGGAACCGTAACGTGAAGCTGGTTAATATTATTTTGCCACACCTGAAGGTGCACCGCTGACGTCTTGCTCAGGGAGAGAGTGAGAGACGCAGAAATCCATGATACTAAGATTCATTTAAACACAAAGAAGGTTCAAGGTCCAAAACCCAAACCACAGAAGCTATGCAAACAAAACATTCAAGATGGATACTATGTGCATTATTTTTGCTGTGTTGTGCAAGTCTATCTGCAATAGCATGCAATGGTCTTACCAGGTACCAAATATTATGTGCAATATCGTATGCTGTCTTGGCGCTAGTGCAATTTTACTATTTATATTCATGTTATGGTTTTCTTTCCACTGATTTTTATTTTCATTCAGATTTTATTTTATTTTATTTGGATTTTTATTAGATTCTACTTATAATAACGGTTCAACAACGGCAGACCGACACAGGGATACAATACAATGGATACTAAATACACAGAGGACTAGAACAGAGAACCAATCAGAACTGACAATAACACAGACACACCATCAAAATAAAAGTCAACACAGGATAGGGCAGCCTCTAATTGTGTAACAATCATGACATCAAATATCAGAAGACTTTTCAGAGACATTACACACTGATGGAAGATTATCAACAAATAAGAATGAGTTCTTTTAAATGACAAAATGTTTCATGTTTAATGTAAATATTTTTCAAAATAACAGCTGCAGGCGAATCAACGAACTTTCACTTCGCTGTCTGACTGGACTTGATAGTATTTTGGAAAAAAATGCCTAAAAATGCCTATTTTTATAGTGTAAACCCTAAATATGCCCCCAAATATGCTCCCAGAACACTTAACTTTCATTTTAAACTCAGTTTAAAGCATTACCCTTAAGGAAAACATAAAGGTAAATAATCAGAATCAGAAAACTGTATTGCTTAAAAAACAAAATCATTAACAGTTAGCATTAGCTGCATGCAAAGACTCGTACACAAAAGAAACGCTGAAATACCTCTCTGTACCCACATGTTTAGACAGGGTACAGCTTACTAATACTAAATAAACAGAGATAACTATTGAAAATTGGGAGGGGGAGGTTTAATACACTAAAATACGAGGACAAGACACGGAGCAGTCATGCTACATGCGGCAGGAGCTTCTTCTTTTTATGGTGGCGACAACTGCTGGACTGGTGCCGGTGATACAGTTCGGTTCTCAGAAAAATCTGTGTAAAACTGAGGGATTACTCTATATATCTATATATATATGTGTGTGTGTACTGTATATGCTAGTTTATAAATCTGTGTTCAGTGTGGAAAAATCTACTCTCGGGTGACTCCTGTGGCATCAGTGAGAATTATACACCGACATCCAAGGACAAGGCCACATTAACTGGCTCTGAGTCCGCGGCCGCCGTCTCCGAAACAGCCATGATATGTATTAACAATGAAAAGAGCCTGAAATATTCATCCAGCAGAAGATGCACATGCAGAGTATGCTGCTGACAAAACCTCCCCATAGTGTGGTTTTAGCAAAGACTGCAGCTGTGATTAAAAATACATACCGCCCATATTCCTCCAGTCATTACTGAGACTGCCTCCTGCTCACACTCGGCTTTCACAGCCAAACACGGCGGCCGGGTTCCACATCCAGATATATTTTAACACGCTTTACAGGGTAACTCTACTGATTATCTGCAATTTCAATATACTTCAGTGGTTGAGATGTAAACAAAGCCATTGGTATGATGTGAAATGGTTCATTGTTGATAAACTTGCTCTTTACAGTGGAGGTAAATGGAACCAGGCGTCTTCGTTTTACTCTCTGTCCTTCCAGCGAAGCTCCACGTGTTTCTGAGTGTTTATATGGATGTTGATGATGTAAAATAGTGAATCTGAACTAAATCCCTTTTCTTTAGGGACTATTTTACCTCACAACGCCCTGCATGTATCCCTCCACCATGAACGGGTTTAGTTTTAGGACCGAAATCTTCTCAAAACTCTGGTAGAACAATGTCTCAGGCAGCACAACCAGAACCATCTGATGAAGAACTGTCTGTGAGGAGCTTTTAGAGGCAGACGTCTGGTTCCATTCACCTCCACTGTGAACAGCTGCGACACCAAACCCCCTCTGGGTAATCCAGACATCTGACCGGGTTCACGGCCCAGTCAGACGTCCAGCAAAGAGGAACCAACTCCTTATAGTTAGTGTTAACCTTCTACAAAATAGAAAAAGTATTTTATAGTGCATATCTATGTAATGGCTCATTTGAATTCTGCCGATGGTCTGAAGCCCCCCCCCC
>JBBIGB010000039.1:23273010-23289607 GCA_037577075.1 Alestopetersius hilgendorfi
TGCTTGTGTGCTTTTGGGTGGGGGTGTGTGTGTGTGTGTGTGTGTGTGTGTGTGTGTGTGTGTGAAATTGGCCAACCGTTTTACTGAAGGCTGCCTGAAGGCTGAGCGATCGTCCGGGTGTCCAGAGGAGACACGAATGTGAGGCTCCAACATTTACGAGCACTCCTCCCCTGCTCCCCCGCAGCTGTGATTTATGACCCCTCTGCACCCCCTCGGTCCTTTACTCACACACACTCACACACACACACACACACACACACACACACACACACACCTCACCGATGAACTCATCCCTCCATTCCCTTCACACTCTGCCTCCTATCTATCAGCCCTCCGCCATGAGCTCATCCACCAAAGGCCCGCCTTGCCTGCCTCACCTCGCCTCAGAATGAGCCTGTAGCTGTCCATCGATTCTGTCGTCGATTATTACTGTTTAATCATTTGAGCAATCAAATCGTTAAACATTTCTGCCATCATTTACATTCTTCAGTGTGAATTGTCGCCCCCTATGCTTCCTGTAGTGCACCGCAGTCTGTCAGAATGACTGTCTGAATCATAACAGAACCTTATCTTACATTTTTATTTTTTTACCACCAAGGTCCGCTCATCACGTTCATGTAGTTTAATGTAGCAAAAACAGGCCTAATTTCTGTTGAATTCTAAGAGATAAAGGTCAGAAAATGGTCATGTAAACAAGAAGCCCTGCCTTTACCAATTTGCCCTGCTCTAAAAAAAAATGTTCTTACTTTAAAAAAATATTACTAGTGTATTATTTTATAGCAAAGTAGATTAATAGAATAAACATTAGTATGGAAGTATATTGCTAGTGTATTGGTACAAAAGTAGTGTATCATTTGTATTTTGTATTAGTAGATTAGTATGAGTATTAGTATAAATGAATATCTCTGGTATTTAAAAAGTGTATAATTTGTTCAAAAATGTATTAGTGTTTAAAAAGTGCATTGCTCGTAGATATTTCTACCTCTACTACCATCTCTGCCACTACCTCTACTCCTATCTCTACCTCTACTTCATCTCTACCTCTACCTCTACTCCTGCCTCTACCTCTACTCCCACATCTACCTCTATTCCCACATCTACCTCTATTCCCACATCTACCTCTATTCCCACATCTACCTCTACTCTCACATCTACCTCTACCTCTCACATCTACCTCTACCTCTATTCCCACCTCTACACCAACCTCTACTCCCACCTCTACCTCTACCCCTACCCTACCTCTACCAATCTTTTACTCCTACCTCTATTTCTACCCCACCTCTACCGTTAACCCTACTTCTGCCCCTACTTCCACCCCACCTCTACTCCTACCTCTACTTCTACCCCTACCTCTATCCCATCTCTACCCCGCCTCACCTCTACCCTACCTCTACACCACCTCTACCCCTACCTCTACCACTACCCCTCTTCTACCCCTACCTCTACCCCACCTCTGTTTCTACCTCTATTTCTACCTCCTCCTGTCTTGCTCCAGCTGAAGTGCTGTGGCGAGGCGAGTGTTCACTGTTGACTTTGACATGGAGGAGCATTTGGGAGGATAGATGGCACGGCTTCGCCTTCTAACCGAGCCTCGTTGCTCAGTTTGATTAAAGGCCTCAGGTGCTGTTGTGACTTGTAGAGTATATTCACATAGCTGTGCACCGTAAACAAGCCGTTATCACTCGCCGTGATTAATCACCCGCCATCATCGTTTGTCACAAGACAAATAGTGTGGGCGGGGAGGAACTTCTGGAGGAGAAGCGCTGGAGATCAAGACCACGCTTTCCACCAAGTGGAGCTTCATCTCCACCTTGTGGCCTGTTCAGGCCACTGCAGTTGCAGAGTGAATCATTCTGCCTTCCTCAGGCTCTACTTCAGTCTCTTTGGGTGTTTGAAACATTAGGGGTTTGTTCAGAATGGTATTTAATCAGCAGGGCTCAGGCCAGTCTTACTCTAAACACACACACCACGTATCAGAACCTAGTGCTGCTTAGGCCTGTTTAACTGTATTTAATGCCATACAGTGTGTAAACATCACTCTATTCATGGCTCCTAACACACTTTTATAAGATTAGGACCACAGCTGTCTGTTCCAGTGTTTTTAACTTAAAGTAAAAATTGTGCATTTTAAAATAGGCATAAATATTTTTGCCTATTGACTAATGATAATATAATAAGTTTGCCCATTGACTAATTCTCCAGTTTAGATGTAGCATGTTCAATAAGATGTGCACGTATATGTATATAATATATATGTATATGTATTGCACCTGTGCAAATTGTTTGAAGTCATTTCTATCAGCAGTGGCTTCTTTCTGCAGCAAGAACAGATGAATATAAGAATAAATGCAAACAAACAAGCAGTAAAAATTATCAAGATTTCTTTTTTCTAAAAAGTACTGAATATTCTGTGAGCTGTTAGAAGAACACAGGTTTGGATCCAGGTTTCTGCTCAGGGCCTCCAGTCATTGGGTGAATGAATAAAATTCCATAATCAACAGCTGATTTAATCTTCTGCTGTAAAAAGAGCAGCCATTTTAAAATCTGCTTAATACACCTTATCCATACTGTACAGTTTACACTGAACTCCGCCAGTGCTAGAACGTAAATAGCGATGTTACCCTTGTATAGACTGGACTGGAATTCATGCAGCGTCTTTTCTTTGGTATAAGCAGGTAAAAACAGTAATAACTTCATTTAATTTACAGTAATAAAAATACAGGCTTTAAGAAGAACAAAACGAAAAACACGAAACCCTCGAGGCGCTCCACGGGGGAATTTCTGGACTGCAGCTGCGTCAGAGGGCAGCAGCCAATCAGCACCAAGGAGAAATAGTGTTCTTGGATTGGCTACTTTCAAATCTCCCGCTTCTGAGAACAGCGGTATTTCACCGTCCCTAGATGCCTTTCTTTGTTCTCTGACCAGAACCTCATCCAGAGTGATTTACAGCGTTTTCCTGTTGGTGTAGATTAATAAACAGAGTTAGGAGTCTTTCCTAAAGGTGTAATGTGGGGTGTTTGCCCGGACAGCAGGGCGGCACTGTTATCCACTACACCAGCCACCACTTTTACTATTTTGCGCAATAATATATTAGATGCACTAAATTCAGACTGAAATATCACTGTTAATCCATAACATTTATTTATTTGGTAGCTTAATATATAGTTCTTGCCCCTAAGATACAAGCTATTTGGCTGAATCATTAAATCAGCTTTGTTCTAATTAGAAAATTAGATTTTCAGCAAAACTTTAATTGATTTGTTGTAACCACTAATGATAAAAATGCATTTCAGGTTAATATGTCGAAGTGAAATTATTTGAAAAACAAAAAATGTAGTCACATGCAAAAGTTTTGACACCCCTGGTTCTATGAAGCTGGAGTAAGTGCACACCTCTGTAGAGAGATATTTTAATACACTGTTGGTGTTTCTGTGCTGAATCTGACGTACTGGGGGAAAAAATAGAATGTAAAACGAGGTCTGTGCAAAAGTGTTTTCTGATTTCGGTACGTTAATTTAGCCAAGTGTTCACTAAAATGTCATATTACTTCTATAAAATGTCACGTTTCATATTTCATTCAGAAAGCCAACAAAATGTACTTTGACACTTATTTGTACTCCACTGTGATTCACACAAGTTATCTGATAGTTTAGTGTGATCATTTTTTGCCCACGCCACTTAGTCTGGAAGTCTGGCAGATTAATAAGCAGAGTTAGGAGCCTTTCCCAAGGACTCTTATTCACGGTGTAGTGTGGAGTGTTCACCCGGACAGCAGGGCGGCGCTGTTATCCACTACACCAGCCACCGCTTTTACTATTTTACGCAATAAAATATTATTCACTAAATTAAGTTCAGGTTTCAGATTGAAATATCACTGCTGATCCATAAAATGGATTTATTTCGGAGTATTTAGTAGTTTAATATATAGTTCTTCCCCATAAGATACTTGACTGAATCATTAAAACAGCTTAATACGTCACTGTTAAACACCAAAGTGGAATTATTTGAAGGGAAAAAAATGTGGTCACATGCAAAAGTTTTGGCACCCCTGGTCCTATGAAGCGTGTGTAAATAAGTACACACATCTGTAGAAAGATGCATTTTAATACACTGTTGGTATTTCTGTGCTGAATTTGACATACTAGGCAAAAAAATAGAATGTAAAATGAGGCCTGTGCAAAAGTGTTGACACCTTTTCTGATTTTGGTTGTTAATTTAGCTAAAATCTCATTAGTTCACTAAAATGTCACATATTTCATTCAGACACTTGTGTGTGCTCCATTGTGATACAAACCAAAGTTATGTGATACTTCAGTGTGATCATTTTTGCCCACGCCGCCCACTGCTGGTCTTGAAGTCTGGTCTTTCCAGCCTCAGCGTTCAGTTTTGGAGTGTTTGTTTTGGGCTCGTGTCTTCATTCAGACCACATGTGTAGCCTCAGTGCTCTCACTCCCACTCTGTGTGTCTCCGTCTGCTCTAACAATCTCTGTCTGTGTGACGCCCACGGCGCCGTGTGTCTGTGAAGTAAGCTGAGTTGCCCCCTTCCTGTAGGTTGAGTCGCTGGAATGCATCTTCGACGGGCCGCCCACGGTGGGGAGTGAGGACAGCCCACCCCCCACCCTTGCCTCCCTGTACCCTCAGAGCCCCCTGACTGTCCAGGTAACAGCCTCCGATGTCTCCCTGCGCATGGGAACGGCAGCAGCCATCTGTGTGTGTGTGCGGTGCTCTCATCTGTGTCAGTGCTGCTCGATCGTCTGGTCATGAAGACACACATCGCTGTAGCTGGAAGCTTTGTGTTGGGGATGAGTTGTGTACAGTAACGTTGCAAGAGCACCCGGGTGTAATAAAAAACGCAATGTTTTGATGCAGTAAAAGTCTATTCTTATAGCGTAAACCCTAAATATGCTCTCTTTTTTTCATTTTAAACTCTGTTTAATGCATTACCCTTGTGATGGTAAACCCATATCTGTACTGTACAGTTTACACTGAACTCCTGCAGTGCTAGAATGTAAATAGCGAAGTTACCCCTGTATAGACTGGACTGGAATTCATGCAGCACCTTTTCTTTGGTATAAGCAGGTAAAAACAGTAATAAACGCATTTAATTTACGGTAATAAATATATAGGCTTTAAGAAAATTTGGTTTGGTTTGGAAACACTGGCTTCATAGCAACCACTCAATCACACTTTGCATTTTCTTGCAGGAATGCAATCTAGGTGTGGGACATACCGTAAATTAGATGAAAATCCAATTAGAAAACCAATTAAATGATGAAAATTAGGATACTTTCAATTTCCACACCCATCCCTTCTGTCTCATGACGTTGTGAGTGGTGGTCGGTTATTTGCTCCTGCAGTGCTGCAGTGCTAGTTAGTCTTTGTCTACGATGGCACATGCATGAATTTTGCAACTGTTGTCTTTGTTGAGGTGTGTGTGTGTGTGTGTGTGTGTGTGTGTGTGTGTGTGTGTGTGTGTGTGTGTGTGTAACAATAGTCAGAAGTGCATGAGAAGGTTGGAAGGTTGTCTGGAGCTTCTGGCCTCTTCCATTCTGAACATCTGGAGCTTCTGGCCGTTGACCGTTAAGCATGTGGACATGCACAGAAGCTCCTCCGCTTCTCCGGTGCATGGCTGGATGTGTGTGTTGAGTGATGTGACATCATGTTGACAGGATGTGTTCAGATTTGGAAGAACTGGTTGGAGTAAAGTGACCCCTGGTGCAATTTCTCTGTTACTTCGGTTCTTTTGGGGACCAAGCCTTGGACCAAACAAGACAGTTTGTTTCAAATGTGAACGGTTGGGTGACCTGCAGACACTCTTCTGCCTTCGGACTTCACCTCTTTGAGTGCTTATGGAACGTTTATAAAGGAAGGACGGGTTTTGTATCCTCCTGAGGTTTCTTCCTCATTTTCCTCATCTCTGTCACCCTTGACTCGCTCAGACGGGGCTCAGACCTGCCTTGTATGAATCTGTTTTGGAACTGCTGAAAAAGTGCTATAGGAAAAAAAACTGACTTAACTATTCAATATAAATAAACATTTCATGTGATGTTTAATGGAGATGAATGTTGGTATGGATACACATGGTAGAACTGAGAAAGTACTATAGAAATAAAATTGATTTGATTGGATATAGTGTGTACAGTAATCCCCCGCGTTTCACGGGGGTTACGTTCCAAGAGTCTAGTGAAAAACCTTGTTGTGTTTTGGTAAAAAAAAAAAAGCCTAAAAATGCCTGGTTTTGTAGGGTAAACCCTAAATATGCCCCCAAATCTACTCACAGAACACTTTAATTTCTTTTTAAACTCAGTTTAAGGCCACTTAAAAACAGCTGGGACTTCTAGTGTTAATGCATTACCCTTAAAGAAAATGTAAAGGTAAATAAATAATCAGAATCAGAAAATATAATTGTTTAAAAAATCATTAGCATTAGTGGTTGGCATTAGCAGCATACAAAAATGAACCATTGAAATAACTCTCTACCCAACTGTTAAAAATCGTGATGGGGGTTTAAAACACTAAAATATGAGGACAAGACACGAAGCAGTCATGCTAAATGCTGCAGCAGCTTCTTCTTTTTCCTCTTTTTATGGCGGTTGACAACTTTTCAGTGTATTGGCACCACCGCTGGACAGTTCAGTTCTCAGAAAAAAATCAGCTTAAAACTGTGGGGTTACTGCATTCGATATTTTAAGTGTACATATCTGCTGATATGTTGATATGGACATGAATAACGTGTAGAAATAATTTGTATATCACGTAATGTATATAACGGATTAATACATGATTTGCGTAGGGTTACAGTTATTGTCATATTGATAAAACGATATTTTAACTCCGTATTCCAGTCTCATTAAAGGCTGTAATTAAATATGTCAGGAAATGTTAATTTTTTTATATGGAAATGTAGCTAAATTATATATTGCTGTGACAAGGGTGCATGGCAGATGAAGCTCGGACGTCACAAAAGTGGGAGAAAAAACATTCTGCGGATATCTGCAGTTTCCGCGTTAGTGAGGAGGGTTCAGCCAACAATTATTAGTTAGTTTAAAGAAAAATCTGCGTTGAACTGAAACCACGACTGCTGATCCGCGTTAAAGTGGTGGGGGGGTTACAGTATTTAATTTAGTTAATGGTTAATTAATCCGTAATAAAAACATTGTGTTTAAGTGAGGGCTTCGACTTGTTTAAGCAGTTAAAGGAGGTGCACCTTTAGGTAGGAGTCACCATGTAGCCAATGATACGATACCATTGGCACACAATATTGTTCTAAAATACTGACCAAACACCAATATTTATTTATTTGACAAATATCTTCCAATACTGATATGATCCTGATATCATCGTCCTTCCCTAATAAGGTTTTTAGCGGAAGTCTGAACTGAAGAGCAACAGTGTTTACATTTCGGCTTTAATCCCGATCAAGGGAACCAAACTACAAGTATCAGTTTGCTGGAGCTGCGGGTGTTTGAAGTTCAGTTGTAAATGGAACTTCAGTAAGCAGGTTCGGATGAATGCAAAGTGAACCGCAGTGTCGCTGCGTGGCGTTGAAGGTACTAAGGAGCTCTCGTTGCTGTTCTCGCGGGCTCAAGGTTGTGTGTTTGGATCATTTGATCACTTTGTCTTGTGCGAATGATCAGCCTTGAGCCTCCCCCGTCGCAGTTTCCCGTCAGTGACGTCAGCCTTGTCCACGTCTCCCTTTGAGGCCGTGGAGTAGAGTGGATAGACGGTCGAGGACCCGAGACACAGAGGACGAGGTTCTGAGGCACAGGGAGGATCACAGGAGACCGGGCCGACGTCTGAGCCGGGACTCGCAGTGCATAAAAGGGAGGTTGTGCAATAAACAGGAGGAGGACGCAGCTCACGGGCATCTTACGGATACCACGATTGAAGAGTGGGCGAGGGAGTGAGAGAGAGAGCATATCGGTGCTGAAGTGGACTGAATCAGCTGTGTCAGGAGAGAGAGAGAGACAGAGAGAGAGAGTTCCAGCCGAAGCCTCTCTGCTTCCTGCTGACTCATTTTGGAGCTGTAAGAGGCAGACGGAGGCACCTGCTTTGCCCCGAGCTTGTAGCCCTGCGTCGCGCAGCGTCACACACACACACACACACACACACACACACACACACACACACACACACACACACACAGATAGAGGCAGGGGGTGAATCAAGAAGCGTGCTGGGGATGTAGAGCCTGTGAATTTTTCTATCTCTCTCCCTCACTTTCCCTCTGCCTCACTTTCTTGCTCTCCCTCCCTGCAGCAGTGTGCGTCAGACAGCCGCTGCCTCCCTCTCTCTCTCTCCTCTCTCTCTGTCTGTCTCTCCACCGCTCGTCACAGGTTCACATAACCTGTGAGGCATGTTTTCGTCGCCAGCTCTCGCATCGTGTCTCTGAGAGAGAGATGCCAACATAGGTTGGGCTGCTGAAGGAACACACACACACACACACACAAACACACACACACACACACTGGCCAGCCATGCTTAACTCAGTGTGGTATGCCAAAAAGATGGGCCGGCGCATCATGGGCACTCTGAGGAGGACCAAGAGACTTCATCTGCACTTGTTGGTAAGTCTGGAAAGCTGCAGTGTGGAGGGAAGGAAAGGGGGGTCATTCGAGCAACCGGACACGCATGACAGAAAAGTGTGTGTGATGGCATCAATCGCACCTCTTAGGGCTCACACGTGTGCGGAGTCGCATGGTTGCGATCGCTAAAGGCTGAAGTCTGTTTGATTGCATCCAGCATCTCCCGATTTATTGATGCTAACGCTTGTTTACCTCAAAATGAAGCACGTGATTGCCAGCAAGACGGGTAGCTTGTTGTTCACTGATGGAGCAGAGGTGCGTCATTTTGTTGCGGTTCATCATTGCCTGTGGAGAAGGCTGGAGAAAGGTGGCTGGATTGTGGGATTTATTGTGGGGTCTGTTGCGGCAGATTGCCCTGTGATGTCCAGCATGTCTGCGCGCTCTAATGGGAAAACGTGGAAGCACATACCTCTTCCCCCTGCTGCCTGGCAACCTGCGTGCTCATGTCATGCAGCAGTGCTCGCAGTCTCTGACACACACATACAGCCAGCTGTGCACACACACACGCACACACACAAGGATTATTTTCTTCAGAAATGCAACGTTAGGGATGCGACATACTGTCGTGCTTTGCAGTGTTAATATTTCACACCACACACCCTGGAAAAAAGATGCATTGCTTGGCTTCAAAGGATTCTGATACCTAACCTGTAGATTAGAATCTCGCTTTCTGTTTTGATTCCCTCCACTGGAGCTAATTAGGCCCTCTTGGGACTTTTCCCCCTTGCTGTAGTTTGCTGAGTGTTGTAGCTGTCAGGGTGAAGATGGATTGAATTTGTCTTTGAGATAAGGGTTAACTGGTGGGCCACACTGCAGGGAATATGAGGAGGCAATCAGCAATGACTCCTCCCATCCCGTACGCCAGACAGGGCATGGAAACTGGCTTTAATCATAGAACCAAATCAAGCGAAAGAATGGTCCAGACAGCATCCATTCAGACACTGACCAATGGGCAAAAGGCCCTGACCCTGGCTTTGGGTGGACAAATTTATCGACAATGAATATTCAAGACATCTCAGTCACTGGAGAACCATTGTAGGAAAGATGAAGCCAACCTTGACAATCCCTTGGCTAAACAGGTGCTTATTGAGGTGGTTTGCCAGCAAGGTGGATTAATCTTGTTGGTTTTTGCCAGACTTTCCATCTGCTGCTACTCGTCTTGTTTGATACCCCTGTGCAATTATAGTACTGCAGTATGGTGGGCTAATTGTCAATTAGCAATGTGACAGACAAGCAGGTTTAACTCTAAGAAACAGCTCCAAATGGGTCTTGCAGGCTTCTCATTAGGCATGCACACAGTGTGTTCAGGGGTAATTGGGAATGTATTATTGATATCCTGCCATATCTGGCATCAGCCTTCCTATTGACGCTTGACACTTGTTGGGATAGACACTCCGGAATCAATGTTTAAGGCGACAAACAAAAACAACTTACTATAATTGTTCATGTGCCACCCCCACGCAAAAGCCGTACCTGCTGTACGACAAAAAATGTTTTCCGAGCTCCCCCACGCACTGATCCAGTGTCGACGCACGAGCGCTAATGTTTATCTGCCACCCTGCACGCTAATGAACATGTCAGCAGATGAAGCTGAGGGGCTTGTTTACAGTGGAGTCTGGTGCGGGCCAGGAGAGCGGAACCTGCATGGGAAATCCTGCTGGCTCTCTTAGATGTGTGAGCGGTTGCCATGGCTTTGGCTCCCACAGGAGAGCCAAGCAGAGCCTGGTGACAAAATTACCCGACTCATCCGACACCTGTGGCACACCTCAGGAAGCTTCTAACTGGAAAGATACCCTTGGAGCGCCAGCTCAGAAGAAACCTAATGGCGTGATGATAAACTCTTCCTAACCCGTTCTGGAAATAGTTCAGAATCTGGAATAATTAGACCTGAATGACATCTGTTTACTTTTTCATCTTAATCTGGGTGGTTGCTTCTGGTGAAGCGATGGCCGAGGCAATGAAGAACGGAATAATCTCGTTTTGACTGGATTCAGACAAAGAACTTCTGTTGAACTCGGCACAGTGAGGAATTGAGCAGTCTGCTGTAATCCGATTGTCGCCTTTCAGATCTACTGTTTGATTGATGATGCGGGGGACAAACGAGAGCCTCACTGTAGCAGCTGCGGGGCGATTAAGTGGGAGCTCTTGGAACATTGTTGGTGGTTGGGAGAGCATGTAGCCTCACTATGATTTTTCCCCTTTGCTGTTTGCTTGAGATCGACTCTCCCTGTTCCACTGGTTGCAGCTTGGAGGCTCGGTGGGCGTGAAGGAGTGTCTGAAGAACCCCAGGGTCACGAGGACAGTGTACAGATGAAACCACCAGATACAGCCCAACACAGGAAGCCGCTCTTGTAATTAAGGAAATTGCTCTCTCTTTTCGCCTCGGGCAAGATTTGCTTCCGTCCTTGTCAGTGCCACGCTCAGGAGTGGAGTGTGTCAGCTGGTGATGAACTACATCTTTGGTGGGAACACCTTGTACTCCAGAGGGAGTCGAGGTGGCAGCACCAGCTCTACCCATGGTGGCTCTGTGGGACCCCGGCTCCGCCACTGGTCCTTGCGCAGTTCTTCTGAAGAGCCTCCCGAAGCTGCTCCGTCCCGCTGGCACCGTGTTCTGGCTGTCTTCACTCGCCTTAATGCCTTCACCAACTGTGTTGCAGCCAGAGCCGACCAGGTAAGGTCAGCTGGGCATGGGTACTGTGAGTTGCCATGAGGACATATAGGGAAAGGAAAAGGAGAGGTGTTTGTTTGCAGAGGGCTTCAGATATTAGAAGTTTTTGGGATGCAAAACTTGCTCTTGCAGATGTTGACCCAGATTGTTTTTATTAAGTTCTACCTGCATCCCTAAAGGATGTCTTTGGAGCACATATGTATGTGATTTATTTCAATACTAATTCATAAATCATTTTGTCAGCATAATTGAGCTAATGTGTAGTAATGAAATATAGTGGACGATTTTCATTACTCAAATCATGCTTCCCTTGAAATAGAGCAAGACCAGCAAGTTAAAAAATTTTTTATTGAAGGCACTTCTATATAAAATGAGAACTTATTTTCAGGTTTCTTATGCAATGTGTAATGAAGACATAACAAGGACATCTCACAGAAACTGATGCAGTAGGAGTGCATTTTCTTGGCTTATGTAGCAGTTTCACATCAAAATGCAATTGGCAATCATTTCATTTCACAAAATACTCCTCCTCATTTTGTGCAGGCCCATGTTTGGCCTGTAGATGGCAATGTAATTGCACTTTTGACTGAAGGCAGCCTTGCTGTCGGGCTGATCCTAATTCTGACCAAATCCTTGGGAATTTAGATTTATACCCTCTTATGTTAACCACTGTTGCGGTGTGGTGTGGTGTGAACGTTCAGAACGATTCCCAACGAACATTTGCTGCTTTTCCTCACGCAGGAGATGTTGATAATTAATTAAACAGTCCTAATAGGATGGGTTCTGCAATCCAATCATGCGCAAATAGATTTTTATAATTGCAGCAGGTTCAGAATGATGATGCTCCCCCAACTCACCCTGTTTTTCCTGGGCTCATCAAATCCAAATCCATTTACGCACCAATCCAATAGCCCGGCACAATCATGTCAATGCAATCCCGGCCATGACTGTATTATTCATCCCTCCGTTCATAATTTACCCAACATAAAGACTCTTTGCATCCACACAGTGATGAGCCATCTGTTACCATAACACTGTACCAAGCAGGAACATGTTCTTCACAACACTGGGATCGGATTGTCTCTAATTGAATTGTTGAGATCTGTTATTTGAAGCATAAGGAGAACCGTGTAACCTGTAAATAACTCCTTTTTTGGTAGATGAGTCTGGCTGGAGCTTCGGCAGAGTGGGTGAGCAGAGGTGTCTGCAATGGAGAGCTCAAGAAACAGCCATTCTCTGCCTAGCGCAAATGGCTTTGCCTTTGTTTGTGACAGTCATGGCAGTGGTCCTGGAGCCACTGCCCTACATATTTAGTATGTGCTGCTCTTACACCCACTTTGCTCCAGGAAGAGTTTGGTTAATTGGCTAATTAGCTGGATCAAGTGTGTTAAAGCAGGGAAATCTGCCGGGAAATGCGGTTCTCCAGGATTAAGACTGGGAACCACCTGACTTTGTGCAAAGGTTCTTTTTTGCTTTTCAGCTCTGCAGTTGAGGCAAAGCTGGCTTTAGTGTGTGCATTCGAGCTCTGCATTGATTATTCATGCCAGGAAACAGCCCCTCTGCTCCTGTTGGCTGTGCCCATTGGAGCTCGCTAATTGGCACGGGAACGTGAGGAGATGAGAGCAAAAGCGACTGAGCAAGAGCGACAGAACGCTAGACAGTAGGACCGTGTTTGCATGTGTGTCAGCGACTCGCAGCCCACTCTACACACACACACACGTACGCAGCAGTGGAACGAGCTGGGGAGGATTCTCCTTGTTTGTCACCAAGGTGCTTCAGAACCACCCCCTCCCCTCTAAGCTCGCAGCTGGAAAACATCCCTTAGCTTCAGCATCTCGTCTCATCACCTCTTCTTCTCAGTATCCTCCTTCTGATGGTGAGCTCGCCTTCTGGCATCTTCGCTCCAGGCATGACCACCTACTTCTCTAGTCCCGACTACACCTCTCGGGGTTCTGACGGTACCGAGGGGGGGCTTCCGGAAAGGAAAAGGCATCCGAGGGTAGTCCTCAGGCACCAGCTTTCTCAGCCTCAGACGGCGTACAGCTCCTGCACGCTGCCTGCCAACGCCGGCAAGACCAAGGCCAAGTTCTTGAACCTGCGCGACAGCGTGAAGAAGAGTCCCACCAAAAGCACGGCCAAGGTGACCGTCCCAGGAGAGAGGTTCCCCGGCAGGGCTGAGCTGCTCCGGGCCGAGCTTTTATTCGATAAGGTACGTGAGGTGATAAAGCAGAGGCGTACCTTTGGAAGGACTTTCCAAAGTCTTCCTTGCTGGGTTGGAATGATGTCTCCTTGTCTTGATCATTTGTACAGAAGCCGAGTTCTTGTTTGTCCTATAGCATTTTAGTAGTTGTTAGTGAGTCTGCAGTGACCAATATCACAAATATTCCTCTTCAGAATATCTCAGTATTTGTCCATTATTTGAAAAGGACCCTATGGTGTCACTTTTATATTCCAAAATATGATTATATTCCACAAATTACTTTTATTGTCACATGTAAATCAAATTATCCAGATGCAGGTGGTCAGTGTTAAGTACCATGATATGCATACATAATTATTAATAGTGTTCCAGTTAATTAGCAGTAGATATCGTGATACTGCCTAGAATAGCTTTTCTTTTGTCGGTCGATTGTTTGAATGAAACCCTGCTATCCATCGTCTCAGCCATGCGATCAAAGAGCATCTTGTATTACTTTAAGTCATGCAGGAGCTTTTTTCCCAGTATATATTGGGTAAAGGTATGCAAAACAGATATGCAAATGCTCTAAACGTGTTGATTGGTGCCTGGGAGAATTCTTGTTGGCTGTGAAACAGATTTTCTGGGTTCCTGTTTGTTGCATTTTTCGTTTGTGGTTCTTTTTCCTGTGTCTTTATTGTGTGCTTTAACCAGCAGACATGCTTTCAGAGGAACATGCGGCATCTAGGGACGTTTTAATGGACTTGGCGTGTTTAAGTTGTCGACTGAAGCCACTGGAGGAACATGGTGGTCCTCCTTTTGTGGTTTTTTTTTTTTTTTTTGTGTTTGTTTGTTCATTTCATTTAGAGCAATTAATTCTACAATTAAGGGTTTAATGTGGAGCGGTAAAGTAGGGCTCGAATCAATGCTATTGATGAGCACCAGTTTTAGCTTCTAGCTGGGACAACATTCCGACAGCGGTGTGGTTCCATCTGCCCCCCTCTGACAGTGTATAGCACTGTCAGCTGAGTCTACAGCATCGCTCTGAACGGAATGTTATACACTTTAGAGGGTGTGTGTGTGCGCGCGCATACAAATGTTTTTGAAGGCTTATTGAACAGCATGATGCTGATGGAAAATGAACGATGCTGCTTTTGAATTTGTGTCGGCACTAGAGCTCTGCATAGGAACGACCCCTGCACACAACTCTGATATAAACTGGCGTTTACACATCTGTAATGCACAGTGTTTATCAATGGTTACACACCTTTAACGCACTGTCTAATATGTGCACACACTGTAAACACTGTAACACACTCAGTGTTTATCAGTATTTACAAATCTGTAATACTCAGTGATTATTATTTTCAGTGTTTACAGATCTGTGACACACTCAGTGTATATTATCAGTGTTTATACATCTGTAACACACTCAGTGTTTGATAATAAACAGTGTTACAGATGTGTAAACACTGATAATAAACAGTGTTACAGATGTGTAAACACTGATAATAAACAGTGTTACAGATGTGTAATCACAGATGTGTAACATCTGTAGCACTGTTTATTATCAGTGTTTACACATCTAACACTGTTTATTATCCGTGTTTACACTGACAGCTAGCATCAAGTTTGCTTTGTGTACAGATGTGTAAACACACTAGTAATTTCATATTGAGTATGTTAAATTAAAGAAATGGGAACAAATTTGATGAAGTTTTATATTAGCAGGTTCTGACTTTAAGGACTGGCATGGACTGGACTTGAAATGAGATATGTTGAAAGTTCTTCAGGAAGCCTGGAGAACTGTTCCGCCAGAACACTAACATACAAGAACGTCTGAAGTAATGAAGGGGTGGCTTGAGACTTTTGGACAGTGCTGTACACAAAATAGTGATATTTCAGGAAGCAGACCTGTAGTCATGTGTGTGTGAGTGAGAAGGCTGGATAGTGAGGTGTTCAGAAAGAAACAGGTGTGAACGATGTTTAGACTAAAAGTAAAACAGAGACAGTCGAGTGAACATTCGGTGGACTAAAGGATAAAAGCTGTGTGTGGGTGTGTGTTAATGTCACTGTGTGTCTGTGTGTGTGTTAGTGGTACTGTGTTAGTGGTACTGTGTTAGTGGTACTGTGTTAGTGGTACTGTGTTAGTGGTACTGTGTTAGTGGTACTGTGTTTGTGGTACTGTGTTTGTGGTACTGTGTTTGTGGTACTGTGTTTGTGGTACTGTGTGTGTGTTTTTGGTACTGTGTGTGCATTTGTGATACTGTGTGTGTGTGTGTGTGTGTGGTAGTGTGTGCTTGTAAACAGGTTACTTATTTTCAATTAATTACAGGAATTAATTGATGACTAATCGATTAATTGACCCCAGAGTGCCCTGCGTCTGAGCTGCAGTAAAAAGTTTCACTGTTTTTTTTCCCAATAAAATAATATAAAACCAGTATAAAACAACAATTTATTAATATCTTGTTGCTTAGTGGACATCTCATCGTTCTAACAATAAAAATGTAACTGTCTTATATTTTGATGGGCAATAACATCCTCAGTTCTGAGAGCAGCCCTAAAATAAGTGTTTTAATAATGAATGTAACTCCTTAGGCTGTGACTCCATTCAACATAAAATAGGAAATATACAGCCCTGTGCAAAAGTCTTGAGCCCCGAGTAAAACAAAAGCATATGAATGGCAGTGGCTTCATTATTCACCATTAAAACAAAGATCCCAAACTCACAGTCGATACAGTCAAACGATAGAACACCAGGATAGAAAAAACTGGATCAGCCCCCAAAGCCCAGATCTCTACATTACTGAAGCAGCATGGATCATCTGGACAGAGAACAGTTTTGGAACATCCTTCAAGAAGCCTGGAGAACTCTTCCTGAAAAATTTAAAGGAACGACAGGAGAGATTTTCTAAGAGAGTTCAGGCTGAGTGGTGGTCCTAACAGAGCTCAAACACACACTGACTTTAAAGCTGTTTGAGTTAAACACACACTGACTTTAAAGCTGTTCGAGTTACACACACTGACTTTAAAGCTGTTCGAGTTACACACACTGACTTTAAAGCTGTTCGAGTTAAACACACACTGACTTTAAAGCTGTTCGAGTTACACACACTGACTTTAAAGCTGTTCGAGTTACACACACTGACTTTAAAGCTGTTCGAGTTA
>JBBIGB010000039.1:23492717-23504665 GCA_037577075.1 Alestopetersius hilgendorfi
TGTGTGTGTGTGTGTGTGTGTGTGTGTGTGTGTGTGTGTGTGTGTGTGTGTGTGTGTGTGTGTGTGTGTAAATGCTGAGCTCTGGGATATTTGTGCATCATGTATTGATTTGGGGTGCAGCCCTTGGCTGTAAAGAGAGATAACAGAGTTATGCATTAACTCTACCAGGGGTCACACTGCAGTTTCACACACACCTGAGAGAGAGAGAGAAATGGAGAGAGAGGAAAGCGAGAGACAGAGAATATATATATTTAGAGAGAGAAATGGAGTGAGAGGAGAGAGAATAGAGAGAGAAATGCAGTGAGAGGAGAGAGAATAGAGAGAGAGAAATGGAGTGAGAGGAGAGAGAGAAAAGAGAGTGAGAGGAGAGAGAGAGAGGGTAGAGTGGGTCGTGATGGACTCTGGAATATTGATTGATTTATTTTTCTCCGCTTGTTCTCGTGTCTGAAAGAGGAATTCTCTCCGTCTCCGTGTTTTTTCTCCAGTGTTTTTTCCAGCATTCCATTCCTCCCCCTCCAAGGTTGCTGGGTGGCGGCGCGGCGCGGCGCGGCGCGGGCCGGACTCAGGCATGGTTAAAGGCCGCGTTTGAGTCTGTCGGGTGCGGAATTTAGTTTAACTCCTAAAAGCCACACTGCTGGACCCCTTACTGCCCACATGTCGCTGGGGAGCATCACTTATAGACTGGATCCGAATGGAAACGTGCTTCTTTAAAGGGCTCATTTCACCTTTTTGTGATGTCGGATTTGTGTCCAGCCCACTGCAGTCTGAAGTTACAGACAGTGTTTCAGCCTCGGCCAATCAGGACAGTGGAGCAGAAAAACGTGTGCTATGGGCCCTTTAATAAGCAGAGCACTAACCAGGCCAGGCCTCTCAGAGCTCTTCAGATAAGAGGTGTAACTGAATAATCAGGCCTGTTACGGTTACGGGCTCTCTCTTATCTAATGCCATGATTTAACTACTAAAACCTTTTACACCAAATAAAAATACAGATTTTGTTTTACGAGTTTTACATGGAAATCCCCACAATAACACAGAAACTGCAAATATCTTCCGCCTTGTTTTGCTTTTTTGTAGCAATAAGTAAATATTTTTTGGATGTTTTCACACAAGGGGACTCTTTTCACATTTCACACCAGGGCTGAGCCCCCCGCGCTCCAAGCGTGATTTCTCCGCAGTGCAAGCACTCAGACACTTCAAACTTCACAGTTCGGTAGATCTCCAGGAGACCTTTCATTTGTATTTTTAGCCCGAGTAGATCGGTGGGGAATTCAAATACAGGTTTACCTTTACATTTTCTTTAAGGATAATGCATTAAACTGAGTTTAAAATAACATTCAAATGTTTTGGGAGCAGATTTGGGGACAGATTTAGGGTTTACACTATAAAATAGGCCTTTTTAGGCTTTTTTTTTTTTAACCAAATCACAACAACGCAGTTTTCCACTGTATGCGGGTGCTCTTGGAATGTAACCAAGAGATTACTGTAAACTTGAGGCACTCTGCCCGGAAACCTGTGCTGATATTAAAGGACCCATATCAAACACTGCATACACAGAAGCATGTAAGGAACTCATTGATTTTAGTGATGAAATCACTTTTTCTCCCACTTCTTAAATTCAGCTCCTGAGAAAGAGCTTAAGATCTTCAGATCAAATCTCTTTTCTCTCACTGCTCTGATCTTCATTCACCTCGGATCATCAGATCTTCAGATCCACCAGAAGATCCAGAAGAAAACTTTATTTTTCTTATAAATGAGTCTGAAATTTCTCAGTGATCAAATTCAAGTCTCGACTCCCAAAGTCAGACAGATTTGACCCATAATGTGTTAAAGAGAAGAAACTGAGAACCGAGGAGAACAGCAGGAGAACTGTCTGATCAGAGATAAACAAGGAGAAGGCTTATCTCTGATCCGACAGAGAGAGAGAGAGAGTATAGAGTTTGCTGTGAGCGGTGAGACCTTCCTGTGGGTTGTTTGTGTTTATATGTCATTTCAGAGACAAATAATTAAGAGCGTTAATGAGTTTGGTCCTGTTTAACGAGTCACTCACTAATGAGGACGAAACGGCTCAAAAACGTCCAGGCCAGCAGGAGCAGGAGCCAAGGTCAGTCCACCGCCTGAGAACTCAACACCTGGAGTGTGTGTGTGTGTGTGTGTGTGTATGTGTGTATGTGTGTGAGGAAAGACACAGAGGCTTAGAACACTCAATGTTTTTGTTTGGTTCTGGTTTTGGCAAGAAAAGCTTCGTAATTCCCCGAAACTCTCCATCACAGCTGCCCTCTTTCACTCCCTACCTCTCTCTGGAAATGAGCCCCTCAAAAACGTCCCAAACCTCTAATAATTCACCCTTAAAAACAGTCAGAATTTAATTTTATAGGACAATTTCACCAACAACCTTTGAATTAAACAGATTGTACCTTTAAACCTGATATAAGTAATTGCGTTGGTTTTGTGACATCACAAAAACAATTACCCAAATGGACTATTTTTGCAGCTTGGCTTCCATATATGGATGTGGTGTTGAGAGATTTTTACAGTGTTTACTTAATATATCCGGTCATATTCAACAATCTGAGAAAATATTTTTTAATTATTTTTTGTATATAGCAAAGTGTATTTAGTACTAAGCAGTTTCTATTTCTGGAGTTTTGCTTTTGGTTTTTATTTTAGACTTTATATTCTAGATGGTTCGTGTGTCTGTGTCTGATCTGTCGTAACACAAGCAGTGACCTTCGGGATTGATGAAGTCTTCTGATTCTTATATGGGCCTTTTAAAATGGAATGAACCTTTTTTCCCTCTTGCAGATAAAGGAGCTTTATTTATCAGCTTGTTTCGGTGGTCAGTGTTTTGAACTGTAATATATTTGGACTTGGCTGATAAGCTGCGGCTGCCGTTACAGTGTTTGGCATCAGAGTCTGAACTCACTTGATCTGGTCAGATTTGTCAGTGTCTGATAAGAGCATGAAGCTACTGGGAGGTTCAGTCTGACAGACGAGCTGCTGGAGGGACGGGGCGGCTCCGAAACCTGAAAACGCAGGGAAGCAGGTCGACTAGACCAGGAGTGGAACTTTGTGGCCACTTTATTAGAAACCCCTTCCCTGTCGCTTCACCTTGCTCTAGACTGTTTCTAATAAAGTAGCCAGTGTGTGGAAGCTCAAGGGTGTGATTCTTTATGTTATGTATTTTACATTTTGAGAAACCACCGTCTCTTGTTCTCCTGCTCCTGCCTCAGACACAGTAGTGTTTAATTAGAGCGAAATGTTCAGCTGGTATAATCTCTCCAGGTTCACACATCATCATGGTCTTGTTTTGATGACGATTATGAGAACTGGAAAGAAAACAGGTTCATCTATTGTAAACTTAATGTCTCCTCACTTTCTCATGAAAATAACACATCATGGTTTACAGAATGAATCATCATGAATTGTTAAATGATGAATTTCCTCTTTTGTGAAGTGTGTGAGTAATCAGGCAGAGGGAAAAACCCGGACACTGAACACAAAAACGCTACAAAAACAAAAACATTTACTGAGCCGTGAATTCTTTCCTATTTGATCCTTTGTCCATCCCTTTTCCAAACAGGAACCCTGAGGGCCCTCTAGGCCTCCAGAGAAGTCCTTATGATTCATGTGAGCTTAATTATTTCTAGAGAATAGAATCATGATCGCTGGCTTTATGGCTTGCAATAAAACTCCTATTTCAAAGTTTTGGCTTGAAGTGAAAGGGTTAAAGTATCTGAACAGAAATGTATCCAGTCAGTTTTGCTTTCTCTGTTGGATCTGGGCCTGTACAGCCAGCGAGCTCTCCTATTGGTCAGTTCTTCAGGGGCCAGACAGAAGGCCCTACACCTGAAAAACTACCAACACAAATAGGAAGAGGAATTGATCAATCATGCTCTAATATACAGTGAGTGGGGCAAGTCAGTTTTGTCAGTTCTAGATAAGTCAGCAACCATAGAACCATAGTTCCATTGATAAACATTTAACTTTTCTTAATTTAACTTTGCTTTTCAACTTAAGAGGCCATTACACACATACACATCTGGGACTGTTTTCCTGCTGGACTGAAGAACAAACCTGAAATTACATCTGCTCTTTGGAAATAAAAAAAATAACTAAACAACAATAGGCCTATCTGTCATAGAGACCAAGACAAGCATTTAACACACACACACACACACACACACACACACACACACACACACAGATATCTAACAGTATCACACTGTCTGTTCTGTATTGAACAGGTATCACTGAAACTATTCCACCCTTAACAGATGGACATATTAGGCCCAAATAACAGTAAAGTAACTGTACACTAGCAAATCTAATCTGCTCCATCCAGCACCTGAACAGAAACATTAAAACCCCAGGGGCTTCAGTTCAATGCCTTCCAACAGAAGTGTTCAGAGGGGTGAGAGCAGGAGAGGGCTGGCACGGCGGGCACAGATCAGGAGCTGGGTGTGTGTGTGTGTGTGTGTGTGTGTGTGTATATGTGTGTGTCTGTGTGTTTGAGTGAGTGAATGTTTGTGTGTGTGTGTGTGTGTCTGTGTGTGAGTGAGTGAGTGAGTGTGTGTGTGTGTGTGTGTGTTTGTGTGTGTCTGAGACACACTAAGAGGACGGAGCCTGTAGGTCAGCATGAGGTTATCCTGACCCTCGTTTGAGCCTCAGCAGCACTGTTTATCAAGGCAGAGAGGCAGGAGGCAGGCAGGGGGCACGGGGCATCCAGGGAGGTGTTTGTTGGGGGGTGGGGAGGGTAGTTTGGGGTGGGGGGTAGAAGAGCTTACTGAAGGTGTCTGTCAAGGATGGCGCTCCTCTCCCTCTGCCCCGGAGTCACAAGGCCATTTCGGGGGAGCAGGAAAGATAAATGGTCTGTAATCATGTGCCCTGACCCTGGGAGGCAGGACAGGGCGGTGTGTGTGTGTGTGTGTGTGTGTGTGTGAAAGAAACCGTTTCTACGTGGAGGCAGTGCTATAACTAGTTGGTATACAGGCAGCAGTTGTGTCTGAAAACCTATAAAATCATTATTTACACCAATAAACGTCCGGCCGCCCCCGAGCAGATCATAACTCCCCTACCTGCAGCTCACCTGCACTCCAACATGTGCCTTAAAAGTGTATATCTGTGTAACTTAGTTCTGTTTCTATATTACTAAACTGTTGTTTCCAGCTTTACACTGACTGTGCTAAAGATGGGTCACTGTGTTTATTTCCCCTGCGCTAACAGCGCTAACTGCCCTTATTCCCACCCCAGTGCTATTCAGCGCTAATCATGCTAAAACGCTAATCATTTCACTCCAGAAAACTGAGATAATTGTACTGAAGTTCATGTCTTTATTTCCACACCATTGCTAAAGATGCTAAAGCTTAAAACTGAAGTTTGTATGTTTTTATCCTAGTGCTAATTGTGCTAATTGTGCTAAAGTCTAAAATTATGTTCCACCCCAGCAATAAACACTAAAGAAGTCCATTTTAAAAGCAAAGTTTAAATGTAATATTTACTTTCCCTCGCTTATAAGCGCAAATGTCTTTCATGTTCACGTATTTACTCACATTTCAGTGCTGACCATGCTAAAAATAGCTTTATTTATTCATTTACATGTTTATTTCCCTCTCAACACTGCTTTAGAGACTTAAAGGCAAATTAGCCTCAGGTGGCCTGGTCCTCCTAAACAGACCTGAACATCAATCTGAGATTCTGAGCATTTTCTCCCACTTCTGCAATTCAGCTCCTGAGAAAGAGCTTCTCTAATGTCAGCCCGATCCCAGTTTAAGATCTTCAGATCAAATCTCTTTTCTCTCACTGCTCTGATTCAGCTCAGATCATCAGATCTTCAGATCCACCAGAAGATCCAGAAGAAAACTTGTTTTTTCTTATAAATGAGTCTGAAATTTGTCTCAATGATCAAATTTGAGTCTCGACTTCCAAAGCCAGACAGTTTTGATCCATAATGTGTTAAAGAGAAGAAACTGAGAACCGAGGAGAACAGCAGGAGAACTTCTGTCTTCATTTGAATTTTTTTTTTGCTCCTTCCTTCTAAAAGGGGGTCTAGGAGAAACAAGTCAGACTTTAATAATCTCTAAATAAGAAGATTGTTTTTTTCTGGCTTGTCTTCATTTCTGAGTAGGGTGACCATATCCATAACAACAAAAAGGAGGACTGCTGCATTTTGTAAGGCTGCGAATGAAGGACTCTGGTGTTCTCCTCTCTACAGTATAACTTTGTGCGATATATGTGTAACAGAATAGGAAAAAATATTCTTGAAGAGTGAAAAAGTGTTTGCTCACAGTATTTGTATTTATTCAACACACTGTGGTGTTCAAAACTGACCACTGAAATGATTTTTTTAAGCTCTCCCAGATGTGGGGGGAATGTAAAATATATAAAAATGAAAAATATATCCTTTTTTTTTTATCAATGTCAGTTTTACTTAATAGTATGTGCTTATTATTTAAATTATTTAAACAACATTTCCACCAACTGACTCTCATTCAACAGTGAATTTCCACCAACAGATTTCCACCAATCATTTCTCTTCTTGGACACATCAAAGCACCCTAGAAGTGCAGCAAAATAGCCAATCATGTATGGTTGCTAGGTGAAAATAATAAATATTTGTCCTATCAGCATCGCCAAATTAAATGGTTTTGGGGCGCTGCTACAGAAAATGCGGGAAAGTTCTGGACTGCTCTGAGGTCAGTCAGTCAGAGAGAGATGATGGTGACGATGACAGTTGAGGGATAAGTTCCACCAAGTTCGGTGAGATCTTTATTGAATTACCCTTTTGCGAGAAGGACAATGGTGGAAAAATCATGAATGGAGCCTAATATAGCAGTAAATTGTTAATGTACTTTAGCTGTGAAACTGCTGATTTTGAGAAGGAAATAAAATTATTATTGTTAAATTGTCATCATTTTCTGGCTGTTCATTTGAATGCTTATACTGGACTAGGAAGGGAAATCTATTGGTACATCAGCCCCACCAAGAATTTTTTTCACCAGCCGCCACTGGTGTTAACTTTCTGTCAGTGTAGCCAGCAGCATAGATACGACGTGGCCAGCACATGGAGTCTTGTTTATGTCTTTTAACCAACGATATAGGACCTAGCCGAACCCTATCTGATATCTATTTGACACTGCTTTTAGCCAATCATTTGACTGCGTTCCAGCATAATATTCTAGAGCGCAGCTCTTTAGGCTCAGCAGGATAACTCCAGAAAGGAGGACAAATACGCGTCTGACTTGATACTGCACCGGACGCTGGACGGGGTACAAAAAATCCGGACTGTCCGGCCTAAATCTGGACGTCTGGTCACCCTATTTCTGAGCTAATCCACATTAATGACTCCAAAGAGACGAGGGTGGATTTTATGTGTTTATTTTCACCTTCACCTCTCAAGACGTGGTCCCTTCAGCCCTCGCCCTGTTTCAGGGGGCACAGTCCCAAGGGGGGGGCATCGTTAACTATTAACAGCCTCATATAACCACGTTACTGATTGATGTCTCGTGTTCTTGAGCCTCACGCTGACCTGGGCCAGGTCCTCCACGTGAGCAGGTGTCTCCTTATGACCTTATGTCAATTTACCAGATGCTTTTATCCAACATAACTTACCATTTGAGGAAGCACTCAAGTTTTGTGAGAGTGTGAAAACAGTTCTTAGTGCTAAAATCTTTATGTAAGAGTCGTACAAGAAGATAGACCGTGCATCAGGAGAGGAGATGTTCTCTGAGTCTTCAGGAGCTTTTTGAAGATGGAGAGGGATTCTGCTGCTCTGGGCGCTTAATGCAGCTCATTCCACCGACGGAGAACCAGAATGAGACCAGTCTGGACTGGTTTTACAGTAATCCCTCACTTTTACGCGGATCAGCTGTCACGGATTCAGTCTTCGGCTCGCCGCATGCTGTTAATGCTAACTGCTAATGCTAACTTTTTTAAGCAATAAAGTTTTCTGATTCTGATTATTTATTTACCTTTAATTTCATTTAAAACTCAGTTTAATGCATCACCCTTAAAGAAAATGTAAAGTGTTTAATTTAGGGTTTACACTAAATTTTTTTTTTTTTTTTTACCAAAACACAACAACATGGTTTATCACTATAGGCGGGTCTTGGAACATTACTGTACACTGTTTGTAGGGATTGCAGAGCCAGATGATGTTCCTGGTAGAAGAATTAGTAGGAATATAAGCCCGAATGACAGGATGATGTTTGGCTGCAACCCAGATAGGCAAGAGTTAGTGACTTGAATTTAATTCGGGCCAGAGCATCTCCCATCACCTTGAGAAGATCCTTCTGTCCATCTGGCTCCTGCAACTCCCTCACACAGCTGAAACGCTCCCCAGATGCTCGTCCACTATCACACAAACCGAGAGCAGCCCCTTATCCAGGCCCTCCACACCCAGCCAGGCATAAAGACGTCTTTTACAAAGCGGAGGAAGTCAAGGCTGACATTTAGTGCCTCCTTGTTTTCCTCAAGGGCAGGAGTGGAGGGCAGAGTGTCGTGATATACAGCCTTTAGCACTTGTTCAGCTTCGGCTGGGCTTGAAGCACAAAGGGAGGAACTCGAGAAAAAAGAGGAAGCAGGTGTGTTTCAGACCGACACGCCGACAAAACACACCACAGCCTCGCCTTGAAGCTGATCTACTACCTGGTCAGCTCCTGGAGTTCCACCATGCTGCATATTCTGGTGGTTCTTGCAGATCTTGCCTACATCCAATAAATTGAGAAGGCCATCCTGAATCCCATAACAGCCCAGATCAAGAATACGCTGCTCACAACAGTCTTATCTTTCAAACTAAACTACAAACACAAACAACCCAGAGGAGGATTTTTCTGCTCATCACACTCTCCTCTCTGTCTGATCAGAAATAAATCATCTTACCTGGAGATTACAGACTCTGACCTGTTTCTCTGAAGATAGAAGTTCTCCTGTTGTTCTCAATTCTTAGTTTCTTCTCTTTAACACATTATGGATCAAAACGTTCTCTCTTTGGGAGTCGAGATTAGAGAAGCTCTTACTCAGGAGGTGAATTTAAGAAGTGGGAAAAATGCTGAGAATCTCATACTGATGTTAAGCAGTTCCAGCATTAATCTTTATAATGCGGGGAAAGCACCAGCTGGCTCCGGCTGGAGAAAGTGTTGGTTAGCTCACATTAATGATAGGTAAAATGCATACTAGGTACATAACGTTTAATTGGACCTTGATTCAAGGTGTAGCTAACCCACCCCGAACCCTGGGTTTATTTAATATTAGCTCCCAGCCCGTGGCTGGTCAGGGAATTCACCAACTTCCACATTTTTCAAGAGTTCCCTTCCCCAACACACCTGAGCTCATGGTTTTCATTGTTTTCCATCTAGTTACTGAATAATAAGCTTCAGAATGAGCACACCTGGGAAGGTAAACCAGTCCAGGGCAGTAGATCCCCAGAACCAGAGTTCACAACCCCAGACCTGCTCCGTTTTGGGTTCCTCACGATGAGTATTTGGCCCATTGTCTCCTGTCGGTGCGAGAGACGCCTTTACGTAACGTACGAGCACAATAGCATCTCTGGGAGTGTGTGTCGAGCGAGCCTCGTGCCCTTTGAATGCCGCTGTCGACTTGGCTTTGCAAAGCAGGAGCAAACACAGCCAGGTACACAAACTACTGCCATTACAAGCAGGCCAATTGTTCCTAGGTGATGGAGCTTTGAAGTGCGCAAGGTGAGAATGCGCAGCCCGTGTTGTTTTTCATGTCAACATCCAGGAACAATTGAGCTGTGCTCACTCAGTAAGTCGTCAGAGATTAATGTTTAAAAGCAGCTGGGCCTTGCAAGGGTACCAAACGGGGGTCATTAGAGTTCCTCTTTTTTATTTTACCAATTCTAATATACATAGTATAGAGAAATGGGGGGTGGGGGCCTCACTTTAAGAACAAGGACCATTTACTGGAATGCTAAACCTCATTAGTAGTTAAGGCAAATCGGACACAGTTTGAGTAAAACACCATTTATTATGCAAAAATAGAAAGTGTAGAAATGACTGACTTGATCTTAACCTGAGAAATGGGCCGACAACCCAAGTCCTCTGTTTTGGTCTTGTATAAAACATAATGTGTTGGTTTGTCCGGTGATGATTAGATTTCGCGAAAAGTGACGTAAATCAGAATTTTATCTTCAGCTGAAGGAACGTCAGTCATGATCCTGGTCTGGATAGGCCAGCCCGGTGTGGGTCGTGTCTCTCAGGAGACAAGCCTCCATCTGCATATCTTGTTTGTGGAATCTCTCTATCGGATGGATGGAGAAGCTCTGGCCTTCTCGGCAGGACCCGAAATCTCGTTGTGTTCTCTAAACATCAGGCTCCTCGGAGAGCCACCACAGCGACTACATTAACGAGACTATCAAAACAAACCAGGCACTCCGACAGGGGGGAGGGGAGGGGGGTGTTGGTGAAATTTCACTTTTAGGCTTCTAGTCTATTTTATTTAAGTCAAAGTTTAATTTCCTTTTACACTGTAGAGCAGTAGAAACAATCTAAAATCAGCTGGATTAAATCATTGCATTGACAGGCTCTAAATTTCAGAATGTTTTGTTTCTTTTCATATAAAGTTACCACAACAATTTGCCGTGACAATTTGGAGTGAATTTCAAGATCATTTTAAGATTTCAAAGTAATTTTTTCCACCTCTTTACTAACCGACACGAACCAACACACTGATTTTTCATAATAAACCTTTTATCAAAATATCAGAATGAGTGTAACCTGTTTTAAACGTTCCTACATCTTGTAATTGTACTGTTTTTATTTCTTTTCTTTTTTTTAATATTCCAAATTTAAATGGAATGTTTTAGTTCTATCCTGCCAGTGAATTGACTACTAGAACTAGACAGGCATTGTACAGAGGTTCGTCTTATTGAGCTGTTTACCAAGAACCAGAGTGGTGGGGAACTCTCTAGGCCTTCAAAGAAGGTCAAATGACTTTTAGAAACTTCCAGGACCCTTCCTTCCCACTCTCCACCTCCAGTTCACTTTGTGCTGCTTCAGAAATGGGTTCTGTTCTAGTCAGTTCTAGATATGTCACAGACTGTACAGCTACAGAGTTTAATCTAGCAAGGCCTAAAATGTTCATGTGCACCAGTTAAAGCTAACATAGTGTTAGAAATCCAATAGCATTAGCATCACCACACAGGTGTGTTTTTCTCTGTTTTTTAACTGGAAGCTAACATCCAGCTCTGATTAAACTCTTACCCAAGGAGACATTTTGATACTGAAGGTTCTGGATGAGGGCCTCACTTATTTCCTACTGTTAGCATCTGTTCAGAACTAGCATTGGAAGCGAAGACACTGCTGTAATTATGACGGCCGGCGAGTTGTAAAATCATCCAGAGCGATAATGCGGTGCTTACGTGCCGCGTGGGGCGCCTTCCGGAAGTACGTCTGCCTGAGGAACAAAGACGGCCATGATCTCCCACGCCTTCCAGAGCCCGGCCACCGGCACAATGTTAACACCGTCAGCACGGCAGATCAGCCTGATAGGACTAAAGTTCCACTCCTTTCAGAACCTCAAGTGCCATTTGAAAAACAAACACACACAAAGGGAGGCATGGCAGGGCTGCCTTGTTTGAAATATGAAAGAATAAGGAGCTGGATTTAAAAAACGATCAGTCTCGGACAAGTGTTGGGTAGTGACGCGGTGTTTATCGATGTCTCTTGCTCATTCTCTCTCTCTCTCTCATTCTTTCTCCCTCTTTCCCTCATTCACTCTCTCATTCTCTCTCTTTCTCTCCCTCTTTCCCTTATTCTCTCTCTCTCTCTCATTGTCTCTCTCTTTCTCTCTCTTTCCCTCATTCACTCTCTCATTCTCTCTCTTTCTCTCTCTCTCTCTCTTTCCCTCGTTCTCTCTCCCTCTTTCCCTCATTCACTCTCTCATTCTCTCTCTTTCTCTCCCTCTTTCCCTTATTCTCTCTCTCTCTCTCA